>OZ020607.1:1048079-1182668 GCA_963971545.1 Philophylla caesio | reverse complement strand
TATACCAGAACATCAAGTCAAAAGGGAAAATAAACAGAAAATTCACATCGCGTGCAAAATAATGAAACAATAAGTTAAGGGTATTTTAATAAACGAAGTGTACAGTTTAAATTTGTAGTAAAGACTACATGAAACCTTTGCATTTTCACTATATTTTGATATTAAAGTGCGTAAAGAAAATGATTTTATAATGTTCCTTATCCACTTTTTGAGAATTGTACAAATACAACATAAGCTGAGTCAACTACACTGGAATATCATAATTTCACATATTTTAATGTACCAATTGCTGTACATTCGTGAAATTACCACCGATTTTGATCAAAAACTGCTTTTTTGGTTGTTGGCATACATAAAACACAACATTAAAAATTCACAATTGCACACTGGTGTGAGCGCGTTTGTTTACCATTTCGCCGCCATGTTGGTATTTTTATTTCGCTTCATACTCATATACCGCACGCATGACGTAGAAATGTCGCAATCTTCTAATTTATCATTCTTGCAATTAAGTGTTATGGCTGGAACACAATGCCGACGTACGGCGAAATTTCGCCCAGCAAAGCGACATCCTCAGCGACGTTCGCCAGGAAAGCTCTGAATATTTAAGAAATGTTAAGTTTGAAAATAAATTAATAATTTAAAAATGAATTTAAAGATAAAGCCAATTTTTCATTTGGTCGGAAAAAATTTATTTGGATTCGCTAATAAATGCCAACTGGTCTAAAATTGTGACTTTTGTCTCTATTAGAGACTGAGACTGCTGACTGAATTAGGGGGTAAATGATTTCCAATTGCAATGAAGAACGACACTATTCAAATGCGACAAAAATCGACGGCATATTTATGTTACATATGTATACTATACCATATATAACATAAGTATGTATGTATGTGCTCTTAAAAATGTACACAGCGCATATGAAGGTAATGAAAATGTGCTGAGCCATTATCATGGACAGATCGTTTTTACCAAGATATTCCGAATGAATTATTATATTTTCGGTAGTTTTTTTAAACAATAGAATGGTTTATAATGGTTAAATATTTATAAATTAGATATGCATTTGGTAAGGGGATCTCGTATTACATAAGTGAGGAATGTATTTTTAATTATTTGTAAACTACAAATTTGCCGGACTGTGTCATAAATAGCGAACGCCCCTGTACTCGTACTTGCAAAGCTGAAGACGAAAATGTTGAAATTTATAACCTTTTGCAAAATCGCGATAAATGTGTTTTCGCTAGCAAATTTTAAGTTATGCTACAATTTAAGAATGAATGGCGAGTTTCACGCACGCGCAGTTTAGGATTTGTAGCGCCGGCGTAACGGTTGATATAGCAGTTGCGCGGGAGGAAATATCGATTTGCATTATGCTGAGCTTTAATTAATATCTTATGTTATTGTTACTTACTATATGTATGTATGTACTTACTATGTATGTTTACTTATAAATACATATGCATGTACTACATTTAGTAATACACATATGTATGTATGTACCTACATAAATAAATTTTCAATTATGAACTTAATTAATTAATACATACTTATGTATGTATGTATGTATGTATGTATATGTATGCACACGCATGTATAGGAAATTAGTTGCAGTAATTTATCATAAATATATGTATATTGTTTTAAAATCATAACTTATTTAAAAAACTAAAAATTTCCAGAATATGACGACGGCAAATCAACATTTGTCTTTGTACACAACAATTATAGCAAATCTTAAACATACCACCAATTTGCGAATTCACACCGACTTTCGGTCTTGAAGCTTCTCTACAATATATGTATGTATGTACATACGTTCTCTGATACAAACATAATTGAAAATTGTCTACTTTCATACAAAACAAGAATGTGAAATAACGTCAACACAACATAGCAGATTTTTGTATACAGATGTATGCAACATATGTACGTATTTATCTGCAACATTTCTTACATAAAATGGAGCAGAGGAATGCTATTTTGCAGAATGTTAATAAAATTCTTCTGCTAATTTTCTGTTCACCAAAATTCTGGATTGCCTAGCGTACGAGCAGAGAACTTACAAGTTTTCTGGTACGAGTTTCAATTGTCAATCGGTTTATCGTAAACGATATGCACCTTTTCATTATTCAACGTTCTCTGAGAGCAAGCAAGCAAGCAAACAGAAACATTCACCTCATACAGACAACGTATGTTGAAGTAGATACTTGGCATGTATAATGGAATGTGGGGATATAGCTCAGTGGTAGAGCATTCGACTGCAGATCGAGAGGTCCCCGGTTCAAACCCGGGTGTCCCCTTAGTGAATTTTTTTTAATGAAAATATATTCTTTCTCATTCATTTCTCTGTAGTTATTTTTGGTAGCGATTGTGGATTTAGCCAACTAGTCCGAACTAAAGAAGGTATTGATGAATAAATATTTTTTAAATGAAAATAAACTCACGTTCACTACTTATTGCGGCGTTCAGATAACGCTAAATAGCGGCAATTAGTAAATTTTGTCCACTCAAAATGCAAGCAGGCAATTTGCTAATTGCCTTAATTAAGGCTCTGTCCATACGTCGCTTAACGCTGCGGACATTGATATGTTGCGGTATAAAATTTGTTCGTTTTTGAAAAACTTTCGAGAAATAAAAACAATTTGTTGGTGAAAATAATTTAACTTTTCTGGATGTGGATCTAATGGTGATTATAAATTGAAACGAAACTATCGATGAATCAAATTTTTCTAGAAATAATTTAATAATTCTTTCGCGCGTACGGGAAATGAACTACCACCCTCTAAAGTGGAATAACTTTTTTACGCATCGTCTATGTCAACAATTTTAACATATCGGAGTCTATCGCCACAAAATGATTTTTCTGTACAATGGTTCTCCAGCATAATTACTCTATACATATAGTGAACAGTTGAAAAAAATGGATTAAGGCGTTAGTTAGCTTTGTAACCATGTTTAATTGAGTCTCACGTTTTAAATTGATTTTTTTTCTTTTGCAAAAATGTAATTATATTAAGTCTAACAACTGATCGCGTTTATTTAGCTGGCATTTTTCTTCTTTTTTTACATAAGAGTTCGTCATTAGCTTAAAATGATGGTTTGAAGTCCGAAAATGGCGATTGTTTTGATTCAAAATCCGATTCAAAATTACTGTTATGATATGAGTCTTTTAACTTAATAATAAAGCTTCAAAAAATTTTGGTTCAATAAAACGGTTGGACCGAAACCTTTGCGAGGTTACGCCAGTTACGCATACAGCTCATTCTGCATTAGGTCCTTCTATTGTGTTTTGGGGGCCAAACGAACGACATGTCCACTTTTCTTCGGTACCCTTCGGCCACGCAAACTGGGCCATACATCTTGAGTAGAACAGTTCTCTCGTCCAAGTTTCTACGCCAGTTGTTAAAAGAAATTTACTTTTAAGTCAGTCTTTCTTTGAAATCTTCACTTTTTAGCGTGCTTTACATGCTTGGAGCATGATAACAGCGATATAAAATGACAAAGATAAGGTGACCACCTGTACCTAAATATCCGGTACGATACCTAAATTTTTGGTTCAGTACCGTGTACCGAAATGAAGCTTTGGGTACAAGCAAATGTACCGAAATATTCAGATGTATGAAAATTTTTAGGAAACAAAAAACAAATTTGTTTTAATTTTACATTTAATTGTTATTAAGAATTTTTACAACACTGGCTTTTCAAGAACTTGGTAGCACTATTTGTAACGTTAAATTTTGAAAGCTTTGTTTCTTTATTTTATCGAAAATATCGATGACTTCCCCATCACTAGCTCAAATGAAAAAGTGCAACATGTCAAGAAAGCGTGGAGTGAATGTTTTCAACGAAAACTTAAAAGAAAAATATTTATTTATTAAAAAAACAATAGGTGATAGTGATGTGCGATGCGATGTGTGTACAAAAGACTTCAATATTGCTCACGGTGGCAAATCAGATATTGAATCGCATATAAGGTCAATGCATCACCAAAATGCATTAAAATTAGCATCGTCCTCTCATTCAATGACGAAATACTTTAAAAGTGCTACATTGGCTAAGTCTGATTTAGAAATAGCAGCTTGTGAAGGCGTCTGGGCATACCACGTAATACAATCTAATCTCAGTTTTCGTACCACCGATTGTTCGTCCAAAATTATTCGAAGCTGTTTTCCTATAGTAAAGTTTCATTGCGCTCGCACCACATGTGGGAGCATCGTTACCAATGCGATTGCACCGTATGTTTGCCAAGAATTACAAAACGACTTGCCGGACATCAATTTCGTCACTTTAATTACAGCCGCGTCTAATCATGGTAACATTAAAATGTTTCCCGTTCTTATCCGATATTTTTCGGTAAATAAAGGAGTGGAAATTAAAATTATCGAATTGTCATCTGAAGGCGGTGAAAGTTCAGATATTATAGTAAATATGTTGAATAATGCAATCGAAAAGTGCAATCTAAAAAGCAAAATTGCTGCTTTCTGTGCAGATAACGCACCAAATAATTTTGGAAATCGTCAGCGCAGTGGATCTGATAACGCATTTTACAAATTGAATGTGCTCTACCCTGGAATAATTGGCGTTGGGTGTTGTGCACATATAGTACACAATGCTTTAAAAAAAGCTTGCGATAAAATGCCGATTGACGTAGAATGCATTATTGTAAAAATATGCTCACATTTTTATTTGTTCACTGTGAGAGTTTCGAAACTTAAAGCATTTTGCGATTCCGTCGATGTTGAGTACCAAAAAATTTTGGGCTACTCTAAAACTCGATTTTTGGGCCTACTGTCAGCTATAGATGGAATTTTGAGAATATTTGACGGTTTAAAAGAATATTTTCTTCAAGAAGAGTGTATCCCAAACATTTTGAAAACGTTTTTTAAAGATCCGATGGCAAAATTTGGCTTCTTTTTTTGCGGGATCAGGTAGATTTAACTTGTTTCATATCACTTTTATATATTATATACATTTTTACACAATTTATTTAGGCAGCACTCTTTAATAGAACGGTTAAACTAATTGAATCCGATTCCATCTCAGCCATGGAAGTTGCACAAACCCTTACAACGCTCGTAGAATCGCTTGAATCACGAAAAGACAATGATTTTTTGTCTACTGTCGTTCAAAATGAAATTGATAAAGCAGTCGACGAAGAAAACATTACAAAAGAACTAGTGTTGATGACGACCCGTCCGTTTTATGGTTTTTATAATCCATCTTTTTTTCTAATGGCAATTGTTTATTTTATTTTTATTTTTAGCGGAATGTATTGACTACATCCAAAAGTGGACCGTTCACTTTGAGCACTTAAAGATATTCGCTTGGTCTGCACTTGAGAGGATTCCAGATTGGGAGTCTATTCAAACTTCTGCCAAATTCATTGCATCAAAACATCGTTTCAATATTGAATCGAACGACACTGAATTATTTGATCAAATCACTTTTCTAAAAAGATACGTTATTGCAGAAAAGATCCAGTCTTGGAAAGAAAACAAAACTGCAACCGACCAACGTTGGGTGGAAATCTTTCAATATTTTGCAAAAAATCATATACCACACCAGCACATACTAACCATTGTTTCCTATATTCTCTGTTTGCCTGGCACATCAGCTACGGTCGAGAGAATTTTTTCTTTGATCAAAGATATCTGGTCCGATGATAAGTCACAATTACAAATTGAAACATTGAAATGCATTTTGTACGTAAGGTACAATATTAAAATGACATGTCTGAAATTCTATAACTTTCTTAAAAATCAACCACAAATGCTACAAGCGATAGGCTCTAACGCAAAATATACATTTAAAAAATGTAAATAATATAATAATGTAATAATACCGGATTTTACAAAAATAAAGGTGGTCACCTTAGACAAAGAACTGCAAAAAGATGCAGTTATTTTATAAATGTTTTTCAATGAAGTCGTGGGTATGCAATTGTGGAGAGGATACTCACATATTGATGTGTGTTCATATATATATATGTACATATGTACCATAGATATTTGTTTCTCTCCTCTCCTCTCCCACAATGAAATATTTTTATAAGTGTTTCTGCAAGCGAGTGAAATGTGGGGATATAGCTCAGTGGTAGAGCATTCGACTGCAGATCGAGAGGTCCCCGGTTCAAACCCGGGTGTCCCCTTGGTAACATTTTTATATTTATAAATCCATTAAATCCATTTTTTTGCTGAATTATTTTCAAAAAAAAATTCTGTTTTAACTTGTAACACATATATCGGCTACCGTTTCATAATTAAAAAATAAGTATTAATAGATTAATAATATAAATTGGTTTTTTAATTTAAAAAAAAATAAACGGGCTCAACCGGGATTTGAACCCGGGACCTCTCGCACCCAAAGCGAGAATCATACCCCTAGACCATTGAGCCGCACAAATATTTTCTCACTTCTGCTGTATATAAATACCGTACATGCGCATTGTGTATTGAAGTGAATTCACCGTGTTTACCAGTTTACCAAAACATACGAAACTCAACTCTACAGCAATGTTGCCACTGTGGCACACAATTTAACAAAACTATACATATACCGCACTCCTAATGCTACTTTTCCGCAATTACCGAAAAACTTAGGGAGAAAGTTCGAAAATGACGTCGGTATCTTATACTATGTACATAATTATATACATATGTATTTAAGTATTATACCGAGAGCTAAATCATAACAAACTTAAGCGCTCAACTTTCATGGCATATGGGTTAATCATCCGAAATGAGCTTGAAAGCATAAAAACCAATTGGAACAGAATTAAAATTAAGAAAGTATCCTTTGCGAATTTTTCACATTCATTGTTGAATGTGTGTCTTGAAAAATATATTAGTTTTTCAATCGAACCGTTAATCAATGGAATGTACACGAAATGACCAATGCAACGAATTTTTGTTGTATTCCTAACAAGTTAATATAATAAAATAATAACGAAATTTTGCCAAGCAACAATTAAATATTACAAATTGTACTACAGGAAAAACAATAATATATAAATATAAAACATTATTTGGAGATGCGGGGCATCGATCCCCGTACCTCTCACATGCTAAGCGAGCGCTCTACCATCTGAGCTACATCCCCATGTTAACAACTTTTGCCCAATGCACATCAAATACTTTCTATCGCACATACATACACCGACATTCATACATCAGTCGATTGCCAGTGCTGCAATCAACCACACATACATACTACTGGTTTAGTAGGGTATTGGCAGCATTAACAGTATGTGGGGATATAGCTCAGTGGTAGAGCATTCGACTGCAGATCGAGAGGTCCCCGGTTCAAACCCGGGTGTCCCCTTAGTAAATATTTTGTTTTTTATTCATTTGATATTTTTTTTTAATTAAATATTTACTTAATCAAAAATTTTAGAATTATAAAACATCACTTTGGCGTTAAAAATTTATATGCATTTTATAATTTACTTTATTTATTCATTTTTATGAGCCCCAATATAAACAAATCACCTTTCTCATTAAAAAAATAAATAATGGTTATTGATTTTGAAATCTTCCTATTGATAAATATAGATTTTCTTGTTTTCAATTTTTATATTTCCAAGAAAAATGCATACTTTCCTTACCTAAGTTACATACATACATACATATATAGAAAACTTGGAGCAATAAAATTGCGCTTTAAATTTGCACCAATTATGGTTTTGTTTCATGTATATTTGTACATATATGTATGTCAATGTGAAAGTGCTATTTGATTTTTATTCCATACTTAATAGTTTACATACATATTTCTGATAAGGCGCCTTTGTCTTGCCCTTCATATGTACTCGTACATACATACATATGTACATATGTATACATATGTATATAAACTGTATACATATGTAGTTCGAAAAATTTGCACTCTTGTCTTTATTGTTCGATTATTATAGGTAAAATTAAATGTCAATAACCTTGAAATACTCGTTTGTATTATGCCTAATCCAATTACTTACAAAGATATCAAATATAGTAATTTTGCTGAAAACATCATTCATTACAAAATCGATTAGACGATTTCACTTAAAATTAAGTCAGAGCCATACAGATACTGTGTATTTATATGTATACATACAAACGAACATATGTATGTAGCTCAGGTTGTAGGGTCTAGTCAGAAACAAATGAATTCCAGAGTAAGACTTTCGAATTTACCCCCAAAGTCTGCACTTAAAGGCAGTTTTGGTAGGTTGCAGCAAAGCTTATCATGAAGGTTTGCCTGACTTCATCAATTTTTTTATTTGTGTTCGAAAAAAATTCTATAAACAATTATTTTTAAACCCATAAAAGTTCTGATAGTTATGTAGTCACTGGTTAATAGTTCAGATATTTCCAGATGTATCCAAAAGATATTCCTTGATTAAAACAAACTCCCGAAACCTACTTGAAGCATCTGCAACTTTTCAAGGGGCTGTGAGCGGAGGCATTAAAAAAATTTAAATAATATTCACAACTTCAATTAAAGAATCTGCTTAGTTCGCCAATATAGACGACGAACTGTGGGGCTCATTTTGAAACAAACTGACAAAACTGGCGGATAACGTTGACTGATTTAAAAGTTTAGAGGAATATCAATACCAGTTTTTGTAAACTATGTCAATTAGAAATTATCGTCAGTTCGATGTTCGTCAAAAACCAAAAAAGTTCAGCATTTTTCCCAATGACCAGCCACGCGTCGATTTTTTACTGGTAACCCTTAGCTGGAGAAGAATATTCGTATTCTAGTAGATTCTACAAGATTTTTAATGTTTTCAATTACAAAAACAATTCCGAGTACGGAGTTTATTTTTTTTTTTTGCTTGGCTGGAGCTATACTTTTTTTGGTTTGTCTACTTTTAAAATTTGTTTCTCTTTTAATCGGAATCTGGCCCGTGGTTGATAAATTCATTAGTCCACAGATTGCACAATTAAGTAAAAACTACAGTTATACGAGCATTAACCGAATACCAAACATTTATATACATACATACATACATATTTGGTATAGAAACAAGCAAAATACTAAAATATAAACTGCATGATAAGCTATTTTTGTGATAAGCATAGTCGAATCAAGTGAATTTTCGCAATAAACGAGATAGTACACATCTATTGGTGAACGCAGCGAAAAAGTTGACTTATCGGTGGAAACTTAATAGAAAGCCTGCTCTCCATAAACGCTACTACAATAAAGCATCCAAGGCCCGCACCTGTTCAGTATCCGCTACTCAGTTCACTTGGGCAGTTCTCCGACAGCCACAATTCGCATTTTGCAAAAGTTTAAATTCAATTAACTTCAACGCAATTTTCATTTTCATTTATGGATCGTTGGCGAAATAGAGTTGCTGTGGTGACCGGTGCCAGTTCGGGCATTGGTGCTGCTTGTGCCAAGCTGATTTTAGCACAAGGCATACGGGTGGTAGGTCTGGCTCGGCGCACACAACGCTTGGAGGCATTAAAGCGATCCCTGCCCAGCGATCAGCAGAAGCTTTTCCATTTCAAACAGTGCGACGTATCGCAGGAAAAACAGGTGACTGAAGCGTTCGATTGGATCGAGCAGACACTGGGCGGCACCGACATACTCATTAACAATGCGGGAACCCTGCGCGAGGGAAATCTGGTTGACATGTCCACTAGTGATGTACGTGATATTGTGAACACCAATTTGATGGGCTCCATTTATTGTATGCAAAACGCTTTCAAAAGCATGCAAAAACGGAACTATCCGGGACATTTGATATTCATCAACAGCACAGCCGGTTTGCCAGGTTACAATCCGGGCACGGAAGAGCCCAGCCTGAACGTCTATACACCAACGAAATCCGCTTTGAATGCAGCTAACGAGATTTGTCGCTTGGAGCTAATTACACTCAAAACAAAGGTCAAGACCACGGTGAGCATTCGCAGCAGCAGTACACTGGCCTAGAGCTTTAACTGATTTTTTTTTGTTTTTCTTTATTTTTGCATCTTCGACAGAACATCAGTCCCGGTTGGGTGTCGACCGAAATAGTCCCAGACGAGACCAAAGCGAAGTTGGGCGATGTGATTTTGCAGGCCGACGATGTCGCCAACGCGGTAATTTACGCGCTCTCCACGCCGCCGCATGTGCAAGTGCAGGAGCTTACATTGCGCGCCGTGGGCGAATGGTTCTGAGGCTACTTAGGGTGTTTTGTGGAGAGCGAGCGAGCGAGCGAGCGATAGCAGAGGAGAAAACCTGCGCGCAGATATAAAAGGTTGGCGTCTTACAATCGCATGCAGATACACACACACTGACATAGTACATACATACAAATAAATGAATACATATGTTATGTAGAAGGATAGATAATTAACTCGTTTTTATATGAAATTATTGCTTTCGTGTTCCTTGTTTTTATTTCACACTTCATGGAATGTTTAGCTGTTGCTTGTTTTTCTATTGCCTGCTATGTATTTTCACTGCCGTTAGGTGCACAAAATATGCCTTATTTTAATTTGATGTTTGTTGATTGTTTCCGACTGATGAAGTCATTAAACTGTCATCATCTGCTAATCATACCACATTATATGTATTGTCTTTGCAAGTGTTGCTGTTGTTAGAGTGCGATCATTATGTTGCAATCGACGAATTAAATAAAAGGCAAGCAGAAAGAGACAGAGAGAGCGATGACAACGGAGCGGAAGCAAGTAAGCGGTTTGTGGGCCCATTGTATGCAATCGCAACAACATTATAATCGATGAGTCAATTGATTTATGCTTAATGCCAGCTAATTACTGAAAAGCAAATAATCAAAAACAAAAAATATAAAAACTTTGCAAATAGAATTGTAATATTGAATATAATCAAATAATGCATCACAAACAAAAAAAAACCTAAAACAAAGCATTAACGAAAAATATTTACATAGAAAAAAAAAATAGAAAAAGTAAAGAAAAAAATAAAATAAATTAAATATAAATATAAATACGAGTATAATAATAAAAAATGATGTTTGATAAAGCTTTCGCTTCAATTTCTGAATTACCTGCCCGAGAGGCGGTGGCTTTAAGAAACCAAAAAATGTGTGATTCAATACTTCCTACGTCAACTGGAATTTCAGGCTCTGTACTGCGGCGTTCGATACACTGTTAATGTAATTTAAACTATTTTGTGGGCTTATGTTCCAAACCGCACTTTCCACTGCGTGTGAAGATGGGTACAAAAAGATTAAAATTGAGACACTCATAGTATATGCGTACGCAAAGTTAGTGCTAAACCACTTTAATCGGCTTCAATGAAAATTCCTGTGTATAACGTCGACAGTTCCAAAATATCTAAAAGCCGAAACGCGCAACTTTGCAATGGAAGTATGTACATATGTAAGTAAACGTCTAACTAAATGGCAAGAACTTCAAGGTTTACCTCAACTACCGAAGCACGTTTTTTCTGTTGTTGCATGTACAAATATGCTTGCGTACATATGTACATATATGTACATATGTATATGTAACTATCCTCAAAGGGTTTACTTTAGAGCAGCAAACTATTGAAAATGCGAAAGTGTTTATACTCTCTATTCTACGCAGACAACAAACTGAAAAAGCACAAAGCTCAGCTTGTGCAGTGTGGGAAGTGGAACTATTGAAACATTACTTACACAGCTCAAAAGTATGCAAAGTTTGATATAAATATGTAAAAACATACAAGCACATTGATGTAATAATCAAGTTTAATTAAAAAGTTAAAAAGAGGGGCACGCGAACAACTCGACACCCAGCCAGTTGCAAAAAATTTAAAGAATAACAATGTCAGAGGTAAAAAGCGGATAAACAAAACTCACACGCTTAAAGCTCATGTTGCATACTTGAGGGCGCTTTGCGCTGTGCAAACACACATACACACGAAAAATGCTCGTGCTTATGGCTGTATTCCGAAACCATTTCGCTGCACGTTGGTGATAATGAGTACGTATGATTGCGACATATTTTCTTCACAAAGTTTCATCGTGCGCAGCATATTCCGACAACGGTTTAACCCGTTCACCCCTTTACACCGGCATTCACACCGATCAGTGTTCTCATTCACTTACTAAACATACGTTCAGTTTTCAGCGATAAATGATTCCCATTCAAAATCATACACAAGTATTTTGCAGTTTAAAATTGACACATGTAAATGTAAATATGTGCGAAAGGCGTCGTGATAACTTCCAGAGAGTTCGGGTCGATACTAAAAATTCTCAAATTTATTAGCCTACATATATGTATGTATGTATATGAGCAAACATACACATACAAATACATACATAAAAAGTATGTTCTTACATACTGCAACTCTAAGCAATTCCCTGAATGGTTCGGAAATTACTCTGTTGCGTAACATTCGCAATTCGCTTTGCCAGTTCTCTTCTTTCAATTCCTTGGCTGCTTGTGTAAACAATGATTAACAATGTTTAGTTAAAACTGATCAAATTATTTATCTCCTCCATCCGCGCTAGCGCTCTGATTTTTCAGAGGTTAGCGGCATCTTTACAGAATTTATGTAGAAGAATGCTTCAAAAGCTGCAGCAGTTCCTCTTGGAGGTGAAAGACTTTTTGGACTCCTCCACCATTTTTGAGGTGTTCCGTTGTCCGTAATTCCCAGGGTAATGCAATCCATATTACCAAAAGGATGTACGGTAAAAATGGTAACCATTGAATAGCAAACGGCGCTATCGTGTGAACGTAGCATTAGCATCATCTGCTCTGACACAGTTTTTACGCTTGAAATGCCATAATGAGCACCTCAGAAATTGGGATATGAGTTGAATAATGGATGTAAAATGACGAGGAGTTAACGCGAATGCAAGCAGATAAAAGGCCAGAAGTAATATTTCACATCATGGCGATACATACATATGTATGTACATACATACATACTCGTACACATATGTACATATATTTCACAGCGGATGTCAATTGTTGCACATGCGAACGCCATTTTGCTGTGGCACTAAAACAAATAAAAGCCTTTTTATGTATTCACTTTTGAATTTTCTTTATAATTAGAACAAGTAATGGAAGTCGTTGATGCTTTTTTTATTATACTAACTTTAAAAGCCAAAAAGTTATAAAATAAAATAATGCTTCATTTCTTTAACGGAATTCGTCGATTTTTTACATATCGAAAACGGGTCACAGCCTTTCGGAGGCTACACAAATTGAAGAACAGAATTTGAATGGAGTCAAAACATATATTGGCGGTATTTGGAATACACCATTGAATATTTAAGTAAACCAATGAAAAGACTTATAATTGTTCAAATGTCTGCTATTTTAAATATAATTAAACATATAAAAGTTATTTCGGTTAAAAACTAAGCTAACTATTTGAACGATATTTGATGGAAGGGCATATCTTTTTTGAATCAAATCTAAAATCTTGCACTCGAGTGTAAGACGGCAGACAGTTAAAATACTCAGAGCTTTTAAAGGATCGGCAAAAAGGTATGCAGGATTTAAGAAAACTTTGTTTTAATCTAATTTTCTTATTGAACAAAAATCTGCATACATTTATGGTTAAACCTGGAACCAGGTCGATCAGAATTATAGAAAAGGTACGCAGTTGATGATGACTTGCATTATATAATGCAATATCCAATATATGAAAGATAGAAATTGTACACCGTTTTATTTACATTTTGTATGCTTTGTGCTAACGAAGACGGATGTCAAAATGGCTGAATATGCATTATTTTTCAAGAATTGAAATCTCTATAACGCATCACTGCGCCCGTAAGTATGCTTTGAATATTGCAGTTTTTAGCTTGTTCACACAAAAACACGACGTCTTCCGCCTTCCGTCTTCCGTCTAACGTCTTCCCATCCATTGATCCGATTTGAGGCGTTGGCTCTTCATGTTTTATTCAATCTCAATTTACATATGCAGAATACACTAGCAGCTAGCAGAATAACGAATAACGAATGGGGATGATCAGGCAAAGGTTTATTTTTCAGTTCGGGGAAAAAAATGAATTGAAATCACAAAGATTGCAAAGCGAATGGCATTCGAGAGAGTTTGACGATTTCTTTTCTAAGCATGGCTTACTTGTGTATTTATTTTTATGCGCATGTATTTTTGTTTGTATGTACTTATGTATTGCTTTGCGAATATGGCTTTACTATAATGGCTTATTAATAATTCACTTATCTCCATTTGAGTTCAGAAAGTTTTGTGCTTTCGGGCCGCTTTTACTCGTAACTTCTACACAATTTAAATGAATGAATGCTAAGTTTGTAGAAGACATACACGAGTAAGTATGTACATATGTATGTATGTATGTATGTAGGAATATGCTTTCACCGTTGCTACCATTTACTGCTATGTCAACCCATTTTCCGTGTACCGACACAAGCATACCTAATATGTACCTAAAAAGGTACATTCATATGCGTCGTTATGTGTACACAAAATGTATTTAATGAAAGGGATAATGTTTACTTGAACAAGCAAAGCAAAAGCAAATACTCGCCCACACATAAATATGTTTATGTGTATGTGTGTATATGTGTATGTATAAGTGTGTATTTGTGTATATAAACTTTAACGTAACAAGGTCAATATTGTCAGTTTTGGAACAACATGAGTTAATCTTTTACAAATACCTTTTATATAGACATGTGCTTTTGGATGCACAAAGAGGTTATTGATAAATGTTAACGGGCTCAGTCAGCTGTGGAATTGCTCAATCGTACTCAGCTCATACAAATTGAAAAAAAAAGCAGCTGTAATAATGAAAGCGACGACATTCAATTGCTCTCAACGAACGAACAAATGAGCTCTTGACTAATGTCGATACAAAAGTAGGTATACAATATGTACATATGTACATACATCGGTATGCATGTGAAAAGGTGGCGCGCATTACCATTAAAGTTGGAAATATAAATTTCAGTTCGGCTATTTTGCTATTTGCTAAACAACAAATCATAAATGCGAAAAGTAATGAATAAAAGAATAAAGTAAGAAAGCGTGAAAAGTTATTGGGCATTTTTAAGTACGAAATATCTTGTCAAGAACAGAATGAGTAAAGCGTTTTCAGTTGCCAGAAAATTAACTCGCGTATATTGGCTCTGTTCAATAAATGAGGAAACCCCCACTTAACATAGTCCATTTAGATTTGTTCACCATTCTATACTACAACGTTCCACAACACAGCGAAATGAATATGCTGCGACAGACTTTTGCAAAACAATGGGGACGACTAACGAAATCTGGTAAGAAATAATCAAATATTTAAACCCACCCTGTTAATATAAAGAAAATCGATTTGTTTCAAGCACCCTGTAAATGCTGTCACTTTGAAGTCGATATTTTTTGAAGCGAATTTCGTTTGCCATTAAAGTGAGAAGACCTGCGGAACGTTACTGAACATAAACAAATACAAATATGAGAAAAATTTGTCTAAAAGACGTTGACAAAAACAAAAACTAAATACGTCTATTTTTTTTTTAATTGCATGCGGTTAACGCCACCTTATTGAATGTGCTTTGGAAAAATCTATTTTTGAAAAGTTTATCATGTTTCGTAAGACACAACTTAATTTGTAGACAGTTTAGTAATGTTAAAATATTTGAAATTAAATTTAAAAAATTATGAATGGGCAAAAATTTAAAATTTGTGAGTTTCGACGCGTTATCGATAATGAAAATTATTTTTTGTGAAGAAACACTTTTTTTTTTGGTTTCACTTTCAAACACATTTTAAAAATTGAAATAAATAGCTTACTACCCGAGGGCCCACCCTGCGAAATGGTGTGCTGCATCCATCTTCAGTTTGTGCTCCTTCCTGCACAATGTCATTTAAAGTTTGTTTGAAATACAAATAAGTGAAAGCAAATTGACACACATACAACAACACACTTAAAGTGCAACACTTTTTAGAGTATTCGTTGATTTCTGCCAAAGTTTGTTTGCCTAAGATTTTTCAGCAAAAAAAATGTTGCGTGAACTCTTTCTAATTTGTTGCATGACTTTAAATTCATTAATTCGAGGCAAACATTTGTCTGCATCACGGAGGTTCTCATACGCATGAATTGTAGTTGACTTTCGCAACAAAATTTCAGCAGTTTCTAATTATGGTAGACTTGCTGGAAGGCAATCAGCGCACAGCAACGACTTGCACAAGTCTGAGAATATAATTAACTGCCGGATTCGGGAAGCGAAGCGTGTTTTGAAAATGAACACAAAAATTACAAATTATTATGTGCGATAAAAACGTTTAAATTTTAGTTAGTTTAAATTTATGGTTGGTCAAAATGATTCGAGTTATTGAATTTTTACACATAAACTATGCAGGCACGTTTTAATCAAAAGTAATAATTTCGTTTTAATCTAACTGCATATCTGTATTAAATTCTACAGACGATTATAATTGAATTATAGAATGGATAGACAACAATTAGAAATTGACTGATAAGTTCGTGTTTTCGTAAAACAGCGAGCCTTGAGGGTAAAAGTTTTTAAAATAGCTTTAATTATCTGCTCTTTCTCATAACTAAGGAATCGTTGTAAAAATATACTGTAAATACTCGAAAAGAAAAGAGTATCTTACTACTGCTATCACCAAGAGTTAAAGTTGTTTGTTATATTTTTAAATCTTTTGTTTACTGAATGCCAAACACAATGCCATCTCACTCTAACCAGTTAAGTTAGGCCGATTGACCAAACACTGACCCATAAAGTGTAAGCGCCAAATTATTATTTTTATTATGCATACACATTTACGTTCCTAGCAAAAAATATCCTCATAAACCGGCTTCTATATATTCAAAATCCAAATAATTTGCAGTAAAAGCGCAACAATGGTATTTTAGAAAGTTGTCTATATTTAAACAACTGTAATGAGAGAAAGGGAAAACGTTGAAAAATTGTATTACGCCTTGAAAATGAGTAGGACTTATTGCCAGTACGCATTGAGCATTTTCAATATCTAGTTTTATAAAACCTCAAAAAAAAATATATTACGTTTTTATTTTTTTAAATATTTCTTTCATATATATAATTGCATTCAGTTACATGCACGAGTTCTTGGAACAAGAACCGTTTTAGCCGGTTTTTTTCTGTTTTAAAAATTAGGAACCGGTTTTTTCCAAATTGTCATTTTTCAAATAATTCGAAAACCGGATTTACAAAAAAGTCGAATAATCGAACACCCTAGTATGTATACATGTACACATTTGTATGTATATGGATATACATATATATTTTTTTCAAAATGATGGCTGAAAATTCGTTTGTATGAAATTCAATTAATTAAGTAAAAGTACTAAGCGGACATCAACCAATATTATACTTCCAATAAATTATACCAAAAGAAGAAATTTTCATTTTTAAATAAAAAAAACTCTTTTAACGAATTCTTCTTATTTGCCTGTTTAAAATTCTAAAAAAAAATATTTTTTTCACCCCAAAGAACTTAAATTCCAAAAATGAAAATAAGTAAACAAATATTTGTAATTGAAAAAATAGTATTAAATCATAGTTTCTGTCCATAAAAGTTTGATATATTTATGCATGCACTTTTTTACAAACATGAATAATATATATACATATGTGTGTATGTACGTATGTACACAAATTTATTTTCATTATGTCTGGTATGTACATATTTATGTATATTTATATGTACGACTGTGCATTCATGCATTTGTATTTATGTATGTATAAGCAAACCCCCAAGGCAATGTGCGAATATGAAAAATTTATTGTCCAGTTGAAAATAGCCTTCAATTGTTCGTTACACCTACAATAACAATAACAAACTGGAAACTGTAGCTGCTTCTTATAGCCTGAAAAAATTTATAAGATAACATTTCCTATGTTTTTGAGAGTTTTAACAATGAAAAGGAAATTCAAGTCCAGTAAATACACACCCATACATACAAGTGCAAGTGTAGAAGCGCCAAAAGTAATATTGCGACTACGTAGCGTATGCGCAACCTCCCACTCGCTGTCCTCTGTCTAATCTGGTGGAAATGACGGTAGGCCAAAAGCTCATTACGCACATAAACAGCGAACAGCAAGTCTACCGTGCAAATAAAGCAAAAAGGAATGCGAGCAATTTGTAATCGATTATATGAACAGCGCACGATATGGAAGTCCCTACGCATGAATACTTTTGGGGGCAGGTTGTTCTGTACAAAAACGGAACTACCAAAATAAGCCCATGTTTGACGCCAATTCTTATTAAACGGGTATGTATATAATTAAATTTTATTGTAAAAATTCTGGCGAAAATTGGTGTATTCAATAGTACAAGCTGATTGAATGAAGCGATTAAGCGTGAAGGGCCTCAAATTAGCTTTTTCTTCGATTCATGCATTTACATCTAAAAAGTGTTTATGGAGCAGTTTTAAACTAAATTGTAATACTTTCAATTCATAATTATTATTTTTTAATTAAAGCACATTTAAAGAAAAAACTTTGTGTTTAAAACAAAGACATAAACACTTTTCCGCCAAGACAGGCGGAAAAATGTATGTTCAAATCATTACGTCTACTCTATCGAGGCCTTTCTATTTGGAGCATTTCCATTTTCGAATTGTAATATTTCAGAAACAATAAAAAAGGAGAAGCGATTTTCTGCATTCGCATTTGCAATTTAAAAATAACTCTTAAATTGTGCATTGTGAAGTAAATAAAAAAAAAATTGTTTTCATCGCAAATCTTAGTATATTTGGGCGAAGGGTTGCAGACAAAACCGTTTCGTACATTTTAGTTTAAAATAAGGTTGTGGAAAAGTTATATCCCAACTACAAACGAGATATATATTTAACTGTTTTACCCAAATAGTTGTGCATACGTATATTCAGGGCACACAACTACTGATGTGCCATAGGTATTTAAGATCGTGTACGAACTTTTTCACAAATCCTTGGAGTCTAAAGCGAGCACAAGGAACTACACAAAACAATACGAACTGATGCGAACACAAACAATAACCCGCAGTTCCATTGAAGCATTACACGAACGCTTACCATTTGCCTTTTGTTTGCGGACCAAAAGTGTAGCAAAATATAATAAAATGTACAACAATTTTCAGACAATTTCCATTATTTGATACATTTGCCAATATCGTCCGTCGTGATTCACTGTACATAAGGCGGACGATTGAGAACCCATTTATTTTTATTTGTATTGTTCGCACCTGGCCAATAACTCATATAGATTCTTCCCTTCCCTTTACCACTGCTGGATTAAAAGTAGATTCGACGCTAAGGAAAAACGGAGACTAATTGACACATATAAGCAGAAAGCGTACACGATTTTTCAGAGTCAACTATAACACTTCTAAAATATATTTTAATGGTTGATAGCTGAACATACCTTTTATCGGGCTTTTATTGTTTACCCTTTGTATTTGTACATTTCAGATGACGATACTGTTGGAGTACATTTGAAACCCCGGTTTTAATTATGTATATTTGGGCAATTTGTTATTTTAGGGCTACAACTATACAAACAAATTTTAACAAATAGAAATTGTACAAACAACAACTACACAATCAATTAGAATGTTGTGAGGGGTGAAAAGAAGGAAAAACAACAATAGCTCACACAGCGTAAGCATAGCTCAGTGCGTTTAGATGCCGGCTTAAGTTTTACGTTTGATGTCGCGGGTTCGACTACCGCGGAGGCTGAGAAGAAAGAAGTCTGATGAGGAAATGTTGTGATTTCTGAAATAGTTTCTACTATAACTTCAACCTTTGTTTTTTCCTTATATTTTTTCCTAAAAACTAATGTAGAGACACATGAAGCTCATAAACAATTAAAAATTAGGGGTAGAAATTCAACTGATTCATTTAAAGTAATTATGGAACGGTGCTTTGTATCGTTGCCATCGTTTTTTCACCACCAATAATTTCAAATAATGTGTCTCACTTGGCATCGGTCGTGGTATTAGTTGCTCTTCACATTCCTCACTTGATAATTTGAATTCATAAAATAATGGACCAATGCACGAAAGCAGAAAAAATCTACTAATTTTGGTATATTTTGGACGAAACGGCAACCGTGCTCGTATCTACGGCACACACACACACACACATATATACATTCGTCCTTTTATTCCTTATTGCGTTTCACACAAGTTGGCTTGTTCCTAGCTCTTATTAGCGATTGCCACTACTTCACTTGGCAGGCAGGCAGGCAGGCAAGAGCTTCCATATTGGGCAACAAAATAAACACAAACACAAATACAACAACAATGCCGCATATGAAAGTCGATTGTTTATTTACTGAGACGCAACTCGTCGGCTAGCTACGTGCGCTTCGTATTGAAAAACTTTAGCTATTTTCATAGTTTCAGGTGTTTCTGGCGCTATTTCAGCTGCTGCCGCTGCTGCCGCTGCGCTTTGTACCACAAAGAAATCACCAACATTACTCCGCGTCAAAGCAAAAAACCACCAGCACGTGCTTGGGTGAAGAACAAAACCGCCACCGCTCGTGCTAAGAATAGCAATGTTCAGCGCCTAAAAAATTTGGTTTGTATGTACATATGTATGTATGTATGTAGTCACCTGGTTATTTACAATACGAAACAATTTGCTTGCTTCCATCAAATTTAACCCTTTGAAACATCGATTCTCCCCACAAAAAAAAGGTTTATTTAACCATTCGCTTTTTGTCACTTGCGCATATTCATTAATTATTAATTATAGCACTTCATTTTTATTTTTTTTTTATTCGTTTCTTACTCAGTATTACCTCGGTGGTGTTTGTTTTAAAAATTTCGTATGGAACCTTTGATTAGCAATCGAACGAACGCAATGTTTTACCGCAGAGTGAAATTTAAATTGTCATCGATGTTGCTGAACGACAACAATTCCAAACGCATCTAATCATTACTGCATATGTGTGGGAGTGTGTTTGTACAGTGAGTGTTACAATTTCCCTACAGACTCCTCAAAACCTTCTTTGATCCTCTGCAAAGCCTGGGCATTTTTGAGGTCTAGAGAGCGACCTGTCAATGGCTGAATCCCCTCCAAGGCATAATCCCTTTTCAATTATCGAGTTGAAATAGTGGCCATAACTTAGCTTCACTTAAGTAATAGCTGGATAAGTGCCTGTGAATGTACTCGTTTGTGTTTTCTCCATTTGTTGACACATTTTGTTAGTTTGTTGCACGATGAGGTAGCGATAATTGGATAAAATGCCAGATTTCCTTTGCTTTGTTCAGACTAAAAATATAAAAATTGTCAAGGATGGCAAAATTTGACCAAATAGATGGAACTGTTAATATTTTAAAATGTTTATTTTCAAATCAAAGAATTTGCATAAACCGACAAAGCAAAAATACATATTTTGCTTGGCCCAAAGCCTTCGCAACTGCAAATTACAGCCGAAGGAGCTTTTGCAAATAGAGATTTTGGTTAATTGCGGTGGGAATGCTGCTCTGAAAATTCAGGCTAAAGAGCCTGCGTACGCAATTTATGGTAGTACTTCTTCGCCACATTTGTAAATTGCGCTATCGGTTTGAAAGGTAGAGATTTGGAAATATCGTCCATCAATTCTTGCAAAAAAAAAAGGTCCGTACGTTAAGCGAAATATGCGCATTGCGTCCATTCGGCGGGTGGACGGTTGCCTTTATAAAACCAATGCCAAATTTACAGAAATCTTTAATAATAAATGTATTTTTATTTTAAATATCTGGAGCCAGTCAAAGGACCCTGTACCCCTTTAAATTTATTATAATTAAATGTTAGTTTCACGTGGATACAAATTACCGTCAATTTTTTCTAAAAATTTTATTAACATTCTCTTAAATTTTTCCAAATAACACATGCAAACAATTTGTCAAAATTACTCAGAAAAATTCAGAAACATTTCTGAAAAAAAATGTGTTCTTTTAATAAAGATTTGTTGAATTTATCGGCCCTGTCGCAAAATCCCACACGGAATTGGTTTTTGTTGGAAATGCAAATCGAAACGAACATTTTTTAAATAAAATTGACAGCAATGATGACGATTCGGATGCAAATTACGATGATGACGAAGGTATGCAGAGCGAAGAAAAGCAATATCTGTCATGTGTAATTTGTTGTGACAAGTAGTGCCAAGTACTATTTGATCCGTGTAAAAATTTTAAAGTTTGCCAACCTTGCTACGAACTATTAAAAGAAAAAAACAAAAACACAAAACCACTGTGTCCAATTTATCGCTGCATTATTAAAGATGCAACATTTCTTTTTTGTAAGTCACTGACATTTTTATTAATTTCTTGTTTATACTCCTCCATATATATACAAATATTTTGTTGAAATAAATACATACATATATGTTTAAAAAAAAAAACACGTTTGAGAAATTGTAAATGTGCAATAAGGCCATACTGGCTTTATTTCCTATGGCTTTAGTGCACGGCACCATTCGAACATGGGTTGAATTCGATTTATGCTTATTTATTAAAAATGGGGAATTTTTATAATTTCCCAATTATTGAAATTTGAAGAAAATAGTATAAATAGTATTATATATTATTGGGTACAATATAATTGGATGTATAATTAACATTGAATTCCCCGATATAGAAATTATCACCGTCAAATGGTCTTTAAATTAAATTCCATATATATTAAATTAAATAGTACATTAATTTAATTAAATAATGCCATCACATATAAAGCAAATAAACAATCTTCACTTAATTCTAATTTTTTGTAAAAATAAACATTTAAAGGGCTACAAAACTGCATACGAAGAAAGTTCTAAATATTCTCAATAAAATGTTCAAAATTTCTATGGCAATTTTTTGGATATCGTTGAGTTTTCATGTATTTTGTAAAAAAAAAAGTGGCTCGCGCCTCAAATTGGTCCGGCGCCAACTTATTTTTCACTTCGCTGTTCCAATCCAAACATATCAATTTATTCAAATATTAAAATATGAATTGCCCTGTGTACAAAATATACTTACATTTTATAAAAAATACCAGCTACAGCACGTAAACAACGCACAAACAAACAAAAACGCTACCGATCGACTGACCGACACCTAAAACCGAAAAAAATGTGTTTCGAACATGAACATCGATAAGATCGCATTGCGCGGCAGCGAACTACAAAAAATTAGCGGATTAAAACCCGATACCGAGAAAATCGGATTCTACGAGAGGGCCGATTGTAAATTTTTAATTTTTTTCTATTATTGCAAATTTGTGTATTGAGTTTTAAACTTGGGCTCAAGGCTTGGACAAGATAATTAAATTGAATGATGAGATGAGCTTAATGGAATAGAGTCGACAAATGTTACTTCTCACATTGCCAACGAAGTCAGCGCTATTTGAGAAAGATTTAGACACATACATATGTATATATTTTCTCGAAGATAATCACTTCAATAGCAATTTAACCACAAAATTTAAATTTCTATATGCGAAATGAAAGCCACAACTAAACATTTTATTTCAGTTCAAATGGTAAATATTAAATAAAATATACAACTTTGCGGAAACCACGAGAGTGCAATGCAAATACATAAATAAAATAAAGACACATAAATAAAGAATACCAGCAATGGACGGGTGTAATAAAGAGTATGTTATGTTCATTTGGGTGGAATGTCGTAGTACGGAGCATATGTAGGTACTTATGTACATATGTGCAAACATAGCATAACGTAACACGTGTTCATACATACATATGTAAAATATGTATGCATGTGTTTGCAGTCACATGGTGATACATATGAACGCCCTGCCGGAAACTCTGGCTAGAATTGACTTAACTAAAAACAGCTATTAAGTAGTTAGCTAACTAGTATTTACTTACTCCCAACTAAAAAACGAAAGATAAATGTTAAACTGTAACAAAATTAGAAACAAAATATTTGCTTTTTGTTAAACCTATTTATTCCTTCTTTATTGCAATTACAAAATTGGATAAACAAAAAATTTGTCACATTTAAAAAACTTTGGAATCATAAAAAGCATATCATAAACATAACATCACATAAAATAACATATGCATAACAAATGGAATCTTAATTTAAGATCCAAAAATGTAAAAGGTACATACAGTACCCCGCCAAACCATTAGAAACACTTTAAGTATGTGTATGCAATGATTTACTAATGCCTAAGCTTTACGTAGGTTGTGCATAATACGAGTATGCTTAAGCTACGAGTAAGCCAAATACAAAAAAAAAATATTTCATTACAATAAGCGGGACTTAAATAATATGAGAACACAGGGAATTTTCTACTTGACTTATAAATAAGCATTTGTGAATTATGACTTGTTGGAGACGAATCGTATGACAAAGTGGACAAAATAGACATTTTTCATTAATCTGAGCATATAAGTTTTTAGTTTTCATTGTTTTATTTGTTTAGAAATTACTTTATTTAAAAATATTCGGTTAAGTTATTAAAAAGAACTTTTTCAAGAAAATGTGCAAAATATTTATGAAAATAATTATTTTCTGAGTTTAGAAGAAACAAGACATTTTAAATAAGCGTTCTACAAAAAAATTGGAGTACTTGGCTCAGAAAGAAAAACTTCATGAATAACTTTCTATGTTTCTAATGGGTTGGCCAGTACCCCGCACATACTATGTGCAAAATCAAATCTCTTCAATCAAAAAAATTTAGAAAAGAAAAGAAAATAAAAATTTTAGCAATCACATTTAGCAGGGATGGGATATTTTCTATTTATATTTTTATTTCTAATACATTCCGCATGGATATGACGAATTTTTATAATTTTTAGAGCACCTCTGATGTCCTTTTAAACCATTTGAGATTCAAGCGATCGACAAGCATCTATTCAAAATATAAATTGACCTATGTATGTGAAATTAATTTATATTTAATATACATATGTATATGTTATTGTATTTAAGTTGTATTTAGATCATAAAAGTTAACTACAAGTGCGTTTTTTTTTTGTAAGTAGTCCGCTATCGAATTGCTTATAGGGTATCTACAGTGACTGTATATATGTATGTATACGAGATGTGTTTCACCTTACGTTATTGACTTTATATTTTTATGAAAAATTATTTATTTTTATTTAACTATATATATAGTATATACGTAGTATCTGAGTCTCACCTAACGAACTCATTTTTACTTTTAACTAACCTCTTACTTTACTAAGCTCTGCTTCCCCCCACCAGTTGTAAGAAGTAGAGAATATTAAGTTAGGAGTAAATTTCAACAAATGTAATTGACTATCACTCGTTACCCCCCACCCGAGGTAAGGAACGAGTGACACAGCATTTACAAGTATTGAAACACCAGTTATGGCCCTTTTGAGTAACTCAGTTATTCAAGAGCTCCGGAGCGATGCTAATGCGGCTGTTCTTCTTATCAAAATTCAGAAGTTTTGGAGCAAACTTCGCTGGCACGCGTCTCCTTCCTAAAATATACGAAAAAATGGCAAGTCATTAGCCGAATGATATGTCAAAATTCTCAGCAACTTCTCTTGTGGTAATTCAAAGATTTTCAAAAACAATTTTCTTCACAGCTTCCAGAGCGAGGTTCGTCTGGCATCTTCTCGGCCATCTTGGAAGAGTTTGTACAACTTGTAACATTCTTTTTTTTTTTACTTAAAGTAGACTCACCGTACGCCACTGTCAATATTGCATGTATTTTATAGCACTAATTCCATTTTATATAGAAAACTAGAAGACCTGGCGAACTTCGTTCCGCCCAAAATTTATTAGTAGTATGTAAGTATATGAAATACTTTTTGAACTCTGTTGTACACGTATTTAATGTTGAGAATGAAACGGACACCTACATTTCGCATTCGTTTTCGTAGCTTTCTTCTTTTCTTTATAGTTATAGCAGATTTTTCAAGTTTAATATTTCGTCGTCCCAGTTAAGACGTATATTTTTTTCTGTATATCTCGATTCCAGCGCTACGAAGCAAATAATTGATAAAAATGAAATCCTATTTTTTATCATGCAAGTAGAATACAACACGAATTCCATCAAAACCGGTTTAGAACCACGACTTTTATAAATAACTCGAGTCCAGAGCCGCCTATTTGATAAAGTTTTCGCAGAGACATTTTTCTTCCTCTTACTAATACCTATATAGAATATTTTGTAAATAAACCGAAAACTCGAATTTTTGAAAGCAATATTTTGAAAGTTTTAAAATTTTGATATTGGATCATTATTAACATAGGTTTATTGTAAATATCTTCGGAACTACATAACCGATTTGAGAGTTTGTTATCTACATACACACATCCTGTTTTATATATAAAGATTTAATGCAAATTCTTTGATCCATTTTTTGTAATAATAGCACAAAGAAACATGTATACCTTTTTTTATCTGTTAAAAACCAACTACTTAAGTCTGCTATGTACTTGAAAATGTGAATATGTATATGTTCGGAACGCAACAACAACACAAAAATCGAAAATCGAATGTACATCGCCCGCGAAATTTTAAAAGTCACCTAACTTTTTGAACTCATCTCGTACATACTTTTACACTCGCATATAAACTGCAAATACACACATACATACATACATACATACAGACGCATATGCATAGACGACAAATCCAGCTAAAGTATGTCAGAAATGAAATAATTTCCACTTGAATATTTTGCTGTTGTTATAACTTTTCGCTTGAAGTCGTGTCTGAATTCCAAACTGGACTGGGAAAAAGAAATTTCCCATGAAAATCAAAACAAAGAAAAATAAATAAATAAAAAGCGGAAAATCTAGAAAATATTGTCGTAGAAATGCGCACGAACGGCATGGCAGCGGTAATAATAGAAGCCACAAGTTGTTGGGCGCTGTGCAACAATATTCGTAAAAAGAAGCTGAAGAAGAACAAGCACGCAATGAGGCATAAACTGGCTGCCCCATTTCAGTGTTAGAGAAAAAATGGCTGCCACTTTAACGTCTCATGTATTTCCGCAAGTCCTCGCTTACGATAGTGAACGCTCACTACAAATTTCATAAGCGACTAAATGCGGAGGATGTCAAGCAAAAATATGCGCCTTTTCTTTTTACTTCTTTCCTTACTTATTTGTAGTCCTGCAATTTTCCGCCACACTAGTTTTATTCGCTTTGTTTGTCGCTACTTCGCCGATGGCTGGCAAATATTTAGCGCAACGCTAATGGCGGAAGTCGCGCTGGAGGTATTCGCATTTGCGTACCACACACACACACACACATACATACATACAAAAAAAAAAAAAAAAAAAAAAAAAAATGCTTGGAAATGAAACGGGGCAATTTAAACCCCCACGAAGATGTAACAAACAACAGTACAGAGGGCGGTACAAACAGACTTCACGTACGTAGAGCGTAAGCTCAAGCCATCTCCCGACGAAATACCTGACGGTAGTACCGGGGGAAATGGTACTCAGACAGTAGGAGGTTTAGTTAGGGTTAAAGTCCCACACTGACAAACCGGTGACGGTTAGGCTTTCGATGCTTCCTCCTCGTAAAAAAAAAAAAAAAAAAACATACATACATTTGTCATAGTCTACTTTTATGCGTCACTTTGTGTGTGAATTCAAAATGTAAAACACCTCTTCAATTGAGAGAAAGCGATATTGTTCGTATGCATGTGCGTGTCTGTAAATATATCGCGATGGCCATGGCGTATACGCGACAAATGGCGACACGTTTACGCCCAAGTGAATTGCTTGACATTTAAGCCGCAGATTGCTTGCATGCTGCGCATTGTTGGCAAACGTTTGAGTTATTTTTCATTTTCTAGTTTATTCTGCCTTTCGTGGCCGCGATGGCAACGAAGAAGCGCTGTGGGGCAAGGTTGGCTTACTGGTATTGTGTGTTATTGCTATTGTTGTTATTGTTACAGGCATTGTTAATGCATCAAAGTTATTGGGAGCGGATTTGTCATATTCAACGATGTAATTGGATATTTTTCTTGTGTTTCTTCATTTGCAACAACAAAACGCATTAAAAGGAAATAGATAAGATATTTAAAAGCATGGTTATTCCATTACGAATGCCTTGTTCGACATTCATGTGCACTTGACTTATAAAACGGCGTAAGTAGGCGTAAGAGTAAGGCACCGACTAACTTATACTCGTGTAGAAATGTCGTGCATTTGCAAAAGGGAAATAACTGTGAACCGAATTTTTTTTAAAATAAATTTTGCGCACATATCCACACCAAAAACCTTTGATCTACCTGATATTATTTAAACACTACTTCACTAAAGCTACACCTAAACTTACAACACGCAATTGGATCTTTCGCCATACATTTTCAAATTGCAGCTTAGCAATTAATTCCTAAAAATACAAAAAAAAAACCTTAAAAAACATCATAATGAAAAATGTATTTAAAGTCCCTAAATATGTACATTTAATTCGATTTAAACCCTCATTATGTGTCAGATGCATTTAAGGTATGTACATATGTATGTGTCGATTTTGTTTCTTAACTCCTTCTTTTTCTAGGTATTTTTTTGTTGCGCTAGTGGAATGGCCGTTTATGTAGAACAAGAAGCGTTCTTTCAATTTAGTCCATTACTGTAAGCAAAATTGTGATTTAAATCCTATTATTGTACGCACATTACATACATACATACAAATATGTATGTAAATATGTCTATGTGAGTGTGTTTCCGAAAATCATGTTATAAATTTGTATACAATTGAGTGAATCTTCGCAGTACGTGGCGAATATTAAGAGCATTCATGGGTGGTAAAGTATTTAAAAACGCCACAAATTACACCAAATAAATAAATACTTGCACTTGCACCTACACATGCACATACATACATACATACGTATCATGCTCATCCTTGAATTAAAATTTTCGCAATCAATTATTCGCTTGCTCGAGCGCTGTGTTGAGTTTTCATTCACTTTTTTGTATGTAGAAACAATAACCGCGGAACTACATAAGTGTTGTCCGAAGCCGTACGGAATATGAATTGAAGTTTGGTACTTTTTTATTCATTCAATCGATGTTTTCAGTATTTCAGATTGTTGAAAATTTAGATAATTTAAAAAACACATTTATAGATGTTCCAAATAATTCTGTTTCGAATTAACTAACTTATTGCCGTAAGTAAGCCGATGAAAAAGCGGAGGAAGTCTTCGAAAATGTATTTCTGAATTGACTTCACCATTATCGGATCAATTTTCGGATATCATCTACAAATGTGTGATATATTCATTGCTGGTAAATATTTTATTCAATGCATTTTGTTTTGTAATCTAAACAACTAAAACGCTCCTTTTTGAATAATATTCAAAGTGTAAAGTTACACAGTAACTCACTCGTTGCACATTTGTACGACCATCGCAATATCGTACTTGTTACGAACCAAATGGCAATTCGGTTTAATTTGTATGCTTTTATATTTCAATTTAAAAAAATGTATGCTGAGAATATTGCTTTTAATATTAGTGTAAGCATGGATGGTATTTTAAAATATGAAAGCTCCTTTGCATAGGAGCTTTTTCAAAACAGAAGTTTGAAACTCATTGCAACAAAAGCTAGGAGATGAGCAGTGCTAAGTAAATCTAATATTTATTCATTGCCATCAAAGATGGGCACGTCAAAAACTTAAGTCGATTTAAAATTTTTTGTTAAAGAATAATTACAAAAGCATAATTTAAAAGCAAAGATATGTTCCTGTCTATAAGTTATTTCATTTTATGTAATATTTTTTCGGAAAAAATTAAAGCCGAAATGTAATCTGAAATAACTTTGCTATAAAATACAATTTTAGAATACTAAAACATATCAAAAGCGAATATATTTAGAATCAGTTAAGGAAAATATGGCAGATTGGCTGAAGAAAATAAGCACTGCGAAATAAATCATTAAAATTTTCAGTTTTTTGAAGAAGATTTGAAAGAAAATGTTTAATGGAACTTTTTTTTTTCATTTTTTTATGAAAAACATTCGAAATAAATTACTGCTGTTTTCGATTTTCCACCAAATATATATGTATCTTCTTTGCGTTCCTCAATCACCCGACGACAGTTCTGCGAGGTCTTGGTCCAAAACCGAAACCTTTTTGGTTCCAAAAATTCTTAACACGTTGCTTAGTAAGATTAGATGTCCATGCATTTAGCTTTCGTACAAAATTACAAAAACAAAATGAATAGAAAAATAGCTACCAAGTAACGAGAACACATATTTGTAGTAGATTTTTTATGGTGGCGAATAAACTATTGTTCACACTCTGGTTATCATTTAATTTCTTGATTTGAGGCCGTTATAAAGCAAATTCTCTCCAACTTTAAAAATCCAATTTTAACTGCATTTTGCTGAGCGTTGGTAATTAAAAAATATTAAGTTTACTTAGTACTCAAAATACCTTAGAAAAATTAAAAGAATTCCTAAAATCTCGTGAATACATTTTTTATGAATTTTTTTCAATATATCGAATTTGAATAAGGCCATCAAAGTACTAAAGAAATACTCAAGAAATTTAAATAAGAAATATGGAAGATGAAAATCTTTATAAACCTTTTTAACAATTATTTTTAAATACGAAATCGAATTTATGTTTATAACAACTTTTATGATGAATCGGGTTTTTTTTAATGTATTTTCATTAAACAAAAGCCTGTTTTTTTTCTATTCATTAAGGATTTGCACTTATGTATTTAGCTTCCATGTGATTGTTGTTTGGCAGCAGTTTGCGAGATTAAGATCAAGCAGAGTGGCTGGCTGATGGTATTAAAATTTCCTCTTAACTCCACACTCATAAATATTTAATGAAGCCAAAACTCAAGTACGCGCAATGAAAATCATAATAAACATTACGATAATGGCGTTGTGAGCATATTTTCCTGCAGACGGTGCTGTGCGCCAGATCCTCGTCAAAAATAACGGCGCGCGGTAGTCCTCTTGACTGTAATGGAAGACAAAGTTAAACAGCTACTTCGCTGGAAGGTCTGAAGCAATTGCATTTAGATGCTTTGCAATGGAGCATTTGCAGAAGAGGAGAACATCCCGTCTGGCCTAATGGATGAACTGAACTGCGGCCCAAATCGAACGACTGGCAGCGGGCAGTGGGGCGCCAATAGAAACAAAGTCTTCAAGTGCACTTATACTTCAAACATCAAACACTTTCACCAAGCTTTTTTGTTTGCCCTCAACAAATAAGCCGGCATTTCGGATGTGGTACATTTTTAATTAAGAATAGTGACGAAAATAGCAACGAAGAGCGGCACAAAAAAATTAATTAAAACAAATTTTTAGTTGACCACAGTGAGAAAAAAATTGTTGTGGCAGAATCCAAAAACATGCAAAAGTGCTAATGGATTGGCCTAATTAAACCTTATTTGCGTTAATCGTGGTTAAAAGAATTCTCTTCATCTTAATCTTCCCACAAATGGAAATGAAGGGTACAATGTTTTCTAAACTATAAAGTGATACATTAAAAGTTTGTGGCTTTTAAGCAAACAGAAAGTGTTGCAATTTATAATACAAATATACATAATTAAAACTAACAAAAGCTCAATCGTGGTTTTGCATGAACGACTAAAAGTTTCTTGTTTCCCCTTTGCAACATAAATAAAATGTTCAAATCAATGGGGAATTTAAGAAGGTGGTGTTAAGGAGCCAGCTGATTTTTTCGCCTTTTTCGCTTTGCTGGACTGAACGTCAAAGGGCTTCGTTCTGATTGGCTGGCGAATGACTGGCGATGTAAATCACCTACAGAAATTTGACATTCAGTCCAGCAAAGCAAAAACAAAATACATGGCGGCCTTTTACCTTGATTAATTCGCCTTGGTTCAAATTTTAAAAATTATTTATTCATCAGTTTTGACACTTTATCGTTTGATCGAAATTGAATTTAAAGATATGAAGAGCTGATGATCTATTGTCGCCTCTTTGAAATACCCAGGTTAGTCTTCGATTATCTTTTTAGAGTATATATTCCTAGACTTATTTGATTGAAGCCTTTGTAAATAATGCTGAATACCCTTGAGTTTATATTCAGGGCTCAACGTAATGGCGGTAGAAGATATAAAAAATACTTGTATTTTAGGCAGCAAAAAAATTTCACTCATAGAAAAACTCGAATTGGTTATTCCGTCTGTTGGCTGGTGCGTTTTCAGCATAACTTCTTGCTCCGAATAATATTTATTCTTAAAGCAGGCAATCTCTATATTTTAGTTCCATCGCATCTTTTTTTGTACTCATTTTTTCTACAGCAGATTTTTTGTATTTTGTTATAGGAAATTTTAAATAGGAAATTAGAGTCATAATTGTAACGTAATTGAAACCAATGACGACGAGCTCTGGGATACGTTCTTAGGTGAGTGAGCAAACGTGGAGGCCTGAAAAGAGAATAATGAGCAATGGCATTTATACACACCAACTCAAGACGCATACCACAAGTCGCAGTAAAACCAAACCAAAATTGTAGCAATGCAGTGTGTTTGAATACTTATTGTACGCCGTTCCGTATGATCCACCCTTACATATCCTCTCATAAAATCTATGTATACATATGTAACGTAGTATCGGTGTCACCATCATCAGATTTTGGTATTTTGTTATACAAACTGAAAATAAAGATTCACTAAGCAATTATTTACGTGGCTTCATTCGGCTGGTGCGTGACTACAAAATATCTTTCAAGTGACGAGTATCCAATATTCTTACAAGCGTACCAAGTAGCGGAATAAGTTCAGAAATTTTTTGCAATACTTAACCAAAGTAAATTCTATCTAAAATGTTTTAAGTTGCTGGTTGAATTAAATTAATTCAAATATCAAGATGATAAATTGGACATCGTAAGAAACCTTTAATCAAATTTTCACAAGTTGCATCGCTATTTGCATAGAAGCTTCTGCAGCACATGCTCCACCACCGACTATTTATTAGCTAAAAAACAACTGAAATCGTAAAAATGGAGAAAGAGAGAGAGAGCGGATGGACAGGCAAGCTAAGGGTGAAACGACATTTTCCATACAATAGCAACTAAGTTTACTTTTCGACGGCTTTTCATCATTTTCCAATTACATTCATTTCCATTTTTTATTGCTTGCCTGTCAGAAAGGTCATAGAGAATGACTGATGAGCCACTCCACCTGACACAATATCTAAAACATCTATGGGTGTCCAAGCTAAAAAAAAAAAAATTAAGAATCGCCGGTGAAGGATCACCATGGAATTATGACTGAAAGCGTAAATTCAGCAGTTTTGCTTTGAAAATGTACCTGTCAGATAACTTTAATACCTGCACACTGACTGATACATACACGCAAGCGCGCGAAAACAAGCAGCGAGGGGGAATTGGAATTGTTCTTAATTGCAGGCTAAAAAAAGTGAAAAGAAGAGATAAAAAAGGATTTAAGAAAATTGTCCCGCCCATCGACGGGCGAAAGCAAGGTGGCGTGCAAGCGAGTGTGTGAGTGTGCGAGTATCAACGTATTGCAGCAATTTTCGCAATAGTGCGCTAATGCTGTAGGAAAGCGAGAGAAATGGCAAAGCAAGAAACAATAAAACGCAATTGCTGTAAATTCTCACACATCCTGACTGACAAATACATACTCGTATACAAGGATGTACGTGCGCACGTATGTATGTGTAGGTAGACATGTGGGGACGTGCCAAAGCCGAATTGCAACGCAATGCAGCACTCGACATACTCGTAAATGTATAAATTTGCTCGGAAACATTGCACTTTGGCAGAGTGCAGAGCTCTTGAATTTGTAATCAACTTGAGGAAGGTTAAAAGCACAACGCGAGAATTCTGCCAAAACGCAAAACAATTAAAGCGAAATAAATCGAGGCAAAGCGCAAACTAATCCACCAAATACGAAGCGGGAAAGACAAATTGGCACCCAAGCGAAATGTTGGATTTAGACATTCTTCCTTCGAGTTAAACATTAAAACACTAGCAAAATATACTAACATATTCGTACCACCATACCTACAGACATACATACATATGTATGTATATTTAATATATATTTCAGAATGAACTTATGTTTTCACGCATAACTTCGACGCTTCCGACCTTGATGCACATTGACAGTTAATTAAAGAGTCACAAGGGCAGAAATGCAGACGCCACAGAAGCATCCTTTTCGCCAACAAACCGTATCTAATCGAGCCAAAGCCAAGTTAACACACAGACAAGGCAGTTAGACGAGCTGCTCCGCCTGGCAGTGAACGATAAATGAGCCATTGGCAGACAATAAGTCGGTTAGCCAGCCAGCCAGCCAGCCAGTCGGTCATGACTGGTCATGCCACTAAATATTTATTCTCATCAATTTAATTCGTTTGCATCAGTACAAACATACGCAGACATACAAACATACGTACATATATTTTAAAGCGAACAAAGAGTTCGTTGATGCCAATTTTCTTCTCCGCTTCTTCTCTCGAATGGAAAATTGAAAATGCTCATTTAAATCGACCACATTGCATTGGGCAACAACAATTCTAATACAACAAGAAATGGAAAGAAAAATTATATGGTCTAAATAAAACTAAATCCACTAATATTAGTATAGAAATATTTAGTATTTTATTTTATTTATTTATTCTATGACGACACAAAAGCGGAATAGCTAATGATGAGAAGAATGAAATGTGAAACAACATGCGATAATCGCGGCCGCGAAAATGAAGCAAACCGTTCTTGAGAATTTGAACAATAGTTAAAGTCAATTGGAATTGAATTGACATGTAGTTGTTTCCCAGCTAAGTGAATGATTGCTCATTACCAAGGAACTTGATTGGTGTAAACCATCCGCTGCTGGGGCTCTGACATCTAGGCTTGAGCGGGTTCAAAAAACATTTTTTACGAGCAAACTCCGTCATATAGTGCAAGATGTGTGTTTATCTTTGTTTTTGGCCTAATCAAGGGTGTGATTGATTCACCGTTTCTTCTTGAACGCATTTGCTTCCATATTCTAAACAGAACCCTTCACAGGGCCGATAGAGCTTTGAAATAATTCAATATTCTCTCAAATTATTTAGCCTTATCTAAGCCTAATTTAAAACAATTATTAAATGAAGCTAGTTTTATTGTGGGATCTCATTTATCCCTTATTAAATAACTGAGTTTATATAGATTACTATTATGTTTAAATAAATAAATAAATAGAGATTGCCTCTAAATATTTTTTATACATATGTATGTATGTATGAAAATGTGTGTGTACATATCACGCCATTAGTCTCAACTCAAAAATGCCAAAATTTCCAGAGAGAAAAACTATAAACTGCAACAAAGTATTCGGAACCTTCTAGCAATTTCAGATAAAATAAAAATAATCATTCTCCGATTATGCTACACCTTTGCAGTCTACGATGTTTCTAGTACATAAGAACAATGAAAGTTTAGCCGTCGTGAGGGATGTGTTCTGTGAACTATTTTATGAACAATGAACGAATTTGTAAAATTTTGAGTTGTAACAACTTTTGATTTGCATGGGTAGTAAATTACTTATTTATGACATTATAATATTTGTCAAATGTGTTGTGTTTTTAATTATCGTTTGCCACAATTTTTACGATAGCTCGGTCATATTTTGCGAGTTGCGCCTTGACATTTCCCGATAGAATTTGCCCAAAGTCAGAGATGGATGTTTAGCTAAACTTTGTAGTTATTAAGTGGTACCCCCCTTTCAAAGGACAGGGATCAGAACGAAACTTTGCAGATTTTGCGCTTAAACACACAGAGAGTGTATTGAGGAAGGTGACTAAGAAGTGTAGATCAACCTGTTTGAAATGGGCAAATTGATCGCTTCTTCGACAACCCCACGCTTCAGACACTCAACATTGGGATATCGAGTAGTGCAAGCAATATTTTCCAAGACGAACCTAAATTCCGTAGAAGGGAATTTCGACACGTGATTTAGTAGGCTTGCCTTATGAGCTGGTGAGAAGTCTTGCTAAAAGGCTTATTCTTCGATTGCAAATAACGTTAATTTAGGGGAATTCGCGCCGATTTCCATTTTTTGATACACATTTTGCAAAGGTTTTGAAACATTTATCGAAAAAGTCGCCTATGGCCATTTTTCAGCCTTCGATTTGGACTAACGTTTTTATTTTAAGGCTTCCTGGTTTGTCTTTATCATCGCTGAGTCGCAAATCAAATCAATTTATTCAAAAAGTAAAGTTCTGCAGTAACGAACTTCGTCGGGGTGCTGACTGTTATTAATTCTAATATTTAATTAAAATATTGTTGTAATACTTTTTTCAATTTCTATTAGATATGTATATTATGAGCGGTTCGACAGGTATTATATAAATCTGAATTCGAATTCGAAATGAGTTCGGGTCTTTCCATATTAGGGTAACGATATATACATATATATTAGGCATGTCAATCCCGGGATCCTGGTTTTTTTTATCTCCCGAATATCCCGGGATAAGTATATTCAAATCCCGGAATTATAGAAAACAGTGATTTTAATAGCCATTTATTTTTTAAATTTTGTAACATTCTTAAAAATTTCCCTATCAAAGGTAAAACAAAGCGTTTAGAGAGTTCGAAATCGACAAATAACACAGCTTGTTAACTCCCTTAAGGCTTTGTTTTGTCCTTGCCATTATAAATGAGCTAAAGAATATCCCCCTAGAAAATGAGCCTCACTATTAAAGCGATATTAATAGAACTAACGACGAGCGGCCTGAAGTGGATAAAGCAGAAAGTTTCAATGATAAATTGCATCAAGTTTTAACGAGCAGCTCGCAATTGTCCAATAATCAAAAGGCATACAACTTTTCAGAAGGCTTAGTAAAATAATTTAATAGTTTTTGTAATGAGGCGATGTCCTACAAAGTGAATTTAACAGTGCTTCTCCACTGCATGTATTGCTTTTTTTACTGAATCGTTATATACATATTAATATTTAATATTGGTCTCAAATAGTGATTCACAATAATTTCACTTTATGTAGGAGCATTTGTTTCTATACCAAATGAATATTTGTACTTGAAGTATTAATTATTTTATATGTATGTAAAATGTTACGTATAATACATACATACATGATTTACAACAAATCGTTCTCTCTGTTATATTAATGTTATTTAGTATACTTCTATAATACAACGATTACAGACGTGTTACATTTATTGACAAATTAAAAATTACGAATCTAAACTTTGTGAAATTCGGGATCCCGGGATTGTCCCCGGATTTCCTTTTCAGATCTCGAAAATGCCGGGATCAACAAAATGCCCAAAATTGACATCCCTAGTATGTATTTATGCATAATAGATTCTTCAAAAAATTTGCTTCCCTTTAACATTGCCCCCTTTGATATTAAGGAAATTTTTTATTAAAACCAACTAAACTGGAGATATGCTTAAAAAGTTTAATCCATAACCCTAGTAAAGTTGAAGAAATATCACATGCTCAATTCACAATTGATTCTTTGTTTTGGTTTGTTTAGTTCACCTTTCGCGAACAAATTACACGTAAATTACTCGTACATTAGATAGATTGGCTAGAGCACCAATATGTGTGCAGTTTGAGAAACCACCAAACAATCTATTATAGCTTGGGTAATAAAAAAATGTTAAAATTTAAAAAAAATTTATTATTTGCTTAAAAAAAAAAATGAATAACGAAAAGCTTAAGTGGGCTTTGTAAAGCTAAATTTCGAAACGAACAGCTGAATCTATTTTTAAATAACTGAACTGCGAGAAAGAATGTGGCGAAAGGTTTTTAAAGAGCAGAGAGAATATACATATATAATAAAGAGAGCGCAAACCGAAAGAGAAATCGATAGTAACGGTTCAAGTGGGTGGCGCAACTCTTCTTGGTCTGGCTAGACAGCGTACTTTGATGCGCCGCTGTTAGAAGTTTCCGTAGTGTAGTGGTTATCACGTGTGCTTCACACGCACAAGGTCCTCAGTTCGAACCTGGGCGGAAACAAGTGATATTGCATTATTTTTTCGCATTTTTTAATAACTACAGAAATTTTAACGACAACAATTGAACTCGTTGTTCATATGAAAAAATATTATTGCATTTCTACATTTTTATAGGATAACTAGCAACTAGCAGAAAATAAAAATTGTAATTCGCTTTTAGTTGCTCAGGAAGGCGGCGCGTAGTGTACTTTTTTTTTACCTCTAGGCGCTCGTTAGAGGGTAAAAGCATAGTTTTATGAATTTTTTTAATCTTGTTTTGTTTCCTTCGTATCTGTTATAGTTTTAAATAAGAGATATTTGCTTTTAAAGCTACACAAAAAAAAAAATATTAGCACAGAAAGCATAATGGGAATCAATATTTGCGTGTTTCCAAAAACTTTTTTTTTTTTAAAGTCAATTAAATATTTAAAAAATAGGTTATTAGGTTTTGAAACCGTTTTTTTTTTTTCAACAAACGAGAAAATGTTAATGCTTTTCGATTTTAGGGGTATTTTATATTTTGAACTAATTCTTGGAAAAAAAACTATAAATTGAATTTTTGGCATTAACTTGAGTTGTGACATCTTATACATTTCTTTTACTATAATAATTATTTAAAACAATGATAATTGGCTGCGTAGCACCTCTGACGGCAGCAGTCATTGAAATTAATATTTGCAAAGTATATTCATACATACGCAGTGAACATTAAGAAATGCAAACAAAAACGCAATTTTCGGTTTACGCGCAAATAATATTCATTGTTTAGTTTGCCTTTAAATTTGTTCACTCGCCCATTTTAATTTGACTTTTGCAACTCTGCGTTTTGCGAGGAATTGAAGAGAAGCACATTTTGCGCATTTCAACACGAAGAAGTGAAGCGGATGTCTTTAACCCTAACACACAAGTTACCATTTCACTAATTCATAGACAAATATGTGAATTTTTTAATCATCCATTTTTATAAACAAAACAAAAATTATAAAAACTAAAGACCTTTAACGAAATTAAATGTTTCTTTATTAAAATATGTTTTAGCGGAACAAATGCCAAAATCCCAATTCAATCCCCAAGTAATAATAATAATAATAATAATTTGGCGCTTACACTATATAATATAGCTCTGTGTTTTGCCGAGCTTCTCCTGTCATTCCTTTTTTTTTATTGTACCACAAATGGAGGGACCTACAGTTTTGTGCCGACTCCGAACGGCAGATGTATTTTATGAGAAACTTTCTCATTTCAGAAGCACACTCAGAGGTTTGTCATTGCCTGTCGAGGGGTGATCGCTATTAGAAAAAAAAACCTAAACGCACCTAAAATAATTTGTTTAAAATTGCATTAAGGACAATTGAGAGCTGCAATGAAGTGTAATTACATTCGACGTTTTTACAACAGAAAGACAAACGCTCAATGGCGATACATTAGAATCTGAGCTTCTAAAAGTGTAATCACTGATTAAAATTCATTTACTTAAAGAACTGAAAAGAGAAATAAAAATAAATTATCAAAAATTATAAAATATTCACAAACAATGAAACAAATGCAGGGAAGATAATTTTTAGTTCAGACCGGAGGAGCTTGGCCAATTATGTAGCACATTAAGGACCATAAGTTCTAGCAGTGAAGTGATTTTTTAGTGTCAAGCTTTATAGAATCTTCACTCTTACTTTACTTTACAATTATTTATATAAATATTTTCTAAACATGAGACTAAAAGGAGTGACTTCACAGAGACGTTTACGGTCCACCAATTTGCTTTTCTCCACACTTTCCCTTAATTTATCTCCTTTAGCCTGCGCTTAGGCCAATGCTAAAGGTTTCTGTAGAAAAAATATTCTTCTATTTACTTGTTTGAATTTTCGCAGCCTCAGAAAAAGCGTCTAGTGCAAATTGACGCAGATACATCGAACTTGCTCTGCTTCGTTAATTATTCAGTTGATAATAAAAGTTTAAATTAAAAACTTATTTACGAAAGTTTATTAAGTTCCAGTTCGCTGCAAATTTGACGTTGTAGCCTGTTTAAACTTCATGAAAAGTTTTCTTGCTTTGCATTTAAGAAATTAATCAAAAATCAATCGTCAATTTCGAGCCACCATACAACAAGGCGAAGTTCCCTTACCCACTTGCACCGAATGCTAACTGAATAATTACCAGAAAATAGTTTGTCTAGACACTGAACGAAACAAAAATTAGCATTGAACGAGTTTACTGAGGGTATTCTGGCATCACTAACGAGTAACGAAGGCATACATTAAGGCGCAGGAAGGGTTTCTTGGAAATGGATTAGCATATCAGCATCGGTTAGAGAAAAGACTCTTTAAAATGCCATTTTCGGGCAATGATATTAATTGGATTAAATGAGTTTGACATTGCTTACAACGCCCGATCCTTAATTACGCCCCTTCTAATGGGTGAAGTGGCAGGTTGTTGCCACTATTGGGCGCAGTGAAAGGCTAAAATTCCATTCTGTTAAGTTTACGAAAGAGCGGATTAGATTATTTTATTTAAATTTTTGTTATTGTTATGTGAACTGAAGCAGAAAAGTCAAAAGGCATTTGTCACGAACTGTTTCCAAACAATAAATTGCACGACATTGAATCGCACATTTAATGGTACATTCACATACATGCGCATACATACATACATGCATACATCCATACGTATTTTCGGCAGGCAAATGAACTTCAAATTCATCTTACGAAATCGTTGACCCTAGTTACGCTTAAACGGAGATGGAACTTTCCCCGCAAACCTGCTAACTTGCACTCACACATACATACATACACACACACACACACATTCACGCATGTGTGCACGAGTAACAGTAGCAACAATTCAATCAGTCAAATTCTCCGCTCGAATGATATTGAAATTGAACTTAACTTCGCAGTCACAAATTTGTTGTTGAAATATTGAAGATTTGTTTTCATTTAATTAAAATCTAAAGTTGTGTCCAAAAATGAGAAATACTAGAAAATCAATTCTGAAAGTTTAGCAGTCTTTTTGAACGCACAGTAAGTATTCTTTTATCTGTCTTTCTTACTTTGGCATATTACGGAAATATTTAGATGAGTAATTTTGTTTCAACAATCTTAAGTTGACTCCGATTATACTACCAAGTGTACTTATTATATCTACATATACATACATACATATACATATGTAGATAGATATATATATGTAGTTCAATGTCCTTCGAAGAAAATCATGAAACTAAGTATTTTTGTTATATTTGATATTTTGTTATGAACATAAAAGAATTCATTAAATTGTATAATGGGACGTTTAACTAGCTTAAGTTTAAAGAAGAATGTCATTTTCAACAGAAGAATAAATTTGGCACTCGACGAGCTCCAATAGCGCTTTCTTTTTTTCAAAAACAGTTTTTCCCTATTATTTGAAAATGTTCCGTTCTTTGTGTGTCACAAATTTTATATAATACTTAATTATTCACTTGCTTGGTAAGTTGTTGATTAATTAATTAGGAAAATACTTAAGCGTAAATTGAAATTGAAATTGAAAAGCATCTCTCATCCTCGTCACTCAGAACAGAACAAGCTGGGGAAAAAATGGTTGTAAATAAAATTTTTTGCAAGATTTTTGAGTATTTACTTAAACATATTCACTCGCTTTAAAGCAACGTCAACTGTTAACAATATAAAAGTGGTTTATTTTGACAATTTTTGGCAAAATTCTTGAATTTTTTTTCAATGAAACTAAATTTGATCCTCTAACAAAAACCCTTTCAAACTTTATTCTAAATTATAAAACAAAACACAAAGCACGTAAACTCAACGTTTAAGTTACCCGGTTGTTTTTCCGAGGCGCTGGACTGATCCCTTTTTTATCAGTACCAAATTCAATATTTTCATCGTTGTTTTCTACGTTCTCTTCATTGTTCAACTTCCTTGCAAATACTAATTAGCGGCAGTTGCGTAATTTTTTAAGCATTTTACGCAAATATTCATTCACATATGTATGTATGTACATATATAGGGTTTTTTTTTTAGACGTGTGGTTTGCAATGAGGCAATGCTTTTTCGGAGTTTGTCTTTTTACCACCTGTCTCTTGATTTATACTCACTTTGGTTTGCCATTTCAAGACGCCTTGGCAGAGAATATTCGGCGCATTATTGCTGACGTACGGCCCCAATTGCTACAAAAAATGGTCGAAAATTGTGCCTCTCGCCTAGAATTTATTCGAGCCAGCAGCGGCGGTCACTCGCCCGAAATCATATTTAAAACATAATGGCAAACCCTTATCTTTACAATAAATCTAAATTCTTGGCCATAGCATTAAATTATATGCGTTTTATTTCTTCTTTAAAACCAAATGTCTAAAAAAACACCCTCTATAAATAGCTATGTATGAATTTATAAATAAGTATCAAGTCATCCATCAGATTGCAAACAAAGCCTTTAAGCCGTGGACAGATGACTCGGCAAAGACCAAAGGACAATGGATAAGCTCAAGGAGCAAAATGGGTATTGATGAGTTCAATGAAATTTACTGATTAGAATAACTAATTATGCTACATTGCGTGGTTGTTTTTGTTGTGCGTAGTTCATTCATTTGGCGAAATCGACCCCTCATCCGACGCTCGTAAAATGAATAGAAGGAAGCAAATAGAGCGTGATGACAAATCCGCATTGTGGATCATCTAACAGCGTTCATATAAGTATGTACGTATGTACGTACGTAAATACATATTTATTTATATACACATGTGTATGTGTGTGTGTGTATGTGTTTGTTTGTAGTTATATACATATACATATATAGTTAAACACTTACATATGTATACATAAATCTTAATACAAAAAGGCAAAATTAACGCTCATTCTAAAGTGTTGGGCATTTACGGAGCGGGCACATGGCGCAAATCTCGATCAAACTTGGAAACCACTTTATTTAGTTCACTTAGTTGAATATCAATATACACTTGCATGGGGCTATATGGAACTCAGACCTATCTAACATTCGATTTTTATTAAAAGTAAATTTACACACATTTGCATTAATGTAACTTACGCGTTACTTGCCAAAACAGTAGAAGCAGTGAACTGAAACAACGTGATAACTAAATATTCCTTCTTGTTGAATTTTGTTTGCCGTAATCTGCACTTATTAACTAGCTGGTACTTAAACTGAAGTCAGGCTAGCAGAGGCAGACTCTTTAAAATAGACTGCGTCAAACTATATAAAATGTGAAAATGTCAAACAATCAAAGGACTGCCATGCACTCGACGAAGGCACATACCACAATTGCATATGCTTTTCTAAACTTGCCAGCACTTTAGGGAACATTTTAAATTCGACATTCCATATTCAACAGTTGCATACAGAAACGGTTAATAGAAAATATATATTTACTGGTGATTGCAAAAGGTCGTATGCGACGCGTCCGTTCAGCTAATTGCTAATGCAAGCAGCCACAACAGGAGTACCAATTTTGTATGAATAACACTAAGGGGCAACAACAATGTTGGGCAACTGGCAAGCGATAGCTGGCATAGGACGAGTACAGTTAATTGGCATTCAGTTGCACGCCTTCATTCAGAATTGTGAATTCACTTTACCTTTCGCACTCACTCGTACAATTTTTGGTCGCAATTGAAATCCGCAACTCTCGTGGTGAAGCAGCTGTTAACTCCACACACCGCACACCGCACACGCAAGCTGTTTGTAGTGCGATAATGAACCCGTTAAAGCATACGTCGACAAAACCGACAAAAAAAAATTATACTCGTATAGCATTTTTGTTAAAGTAGGCGTGGAGTTGGCAAAATCTGTCGATGGGTCGGCGTATGATAAACCCGCGGCTAATAGCCAACCGCCACGCATTTTCGAAATTCGCAATTGCCTATGAAAATGTAAAAGGTAGGGTGGTGAGATGGATTGGATTTTGGTAGGTTGCGCGATTGCTAAATGTCATTTGCGAAAATTATTATATACGAACAAATTTTTGCAAAATTGTAGCAAACCCGTTCACGCGAATATTTCATCGTTACGTTCGCATTAGTGTTGTTGTCTTTTTTAGGCTGTTTAGAAAAAAAAATTTAAAGGGTGTAAGCACGCCTCTCATTTCGTTAGATTTTTTCTTCGCTGCCAATAAAACAGAAAAATTGTCTGAAACAATGCGGACAATAATGATTGGACCTGCCACTAAAACAGTCCTTTGAATTCGAAATTTATACTTTGGTATGAATAAAGGCAATGCGAGGCGGATGCGTCAATTTAATTCTACTCTTCGAAAACAAATAACGAGCGAGGTATTGCAATTAGTTTTAATCATTTGAGAAAGTCGAGGACAAGAAGTTTTGGATGTAATTGTTACAGACAAATAAATCTTATTCATCATGAACAGAGAATCGATATTGTCGCTTCGTTCAAGCTTATCGCTACCGAAAAAGGAAAAGTGTCTTACACTGAGACACGCATTATCGATAAATAGGAGTTCGCAAGTTTTGTTAATCACTGTTGTTAGTCAATAGCTTCCAGCCTCAGAAAGCAAAAGCGATAAAATTTTTTTTTTATTAAGTTAGCAAAGTCCAAATTTTTGTGAGTAATCTTTTAACTATTTAACCTAAACTTCATCTTCTCTTTCTTGTCCGAGTGGAGTGCTGATGTATGATGGGCCGATTTTCCGTCACTCCTTGTCTAGTTTGGTTGGGAGACAGGAAAGGAAGTTGCACAGTGGCAACCCTGACTGCTAATGACAAAATTTTAAGAGTTAAATGCGTTATCGAGAATTACATAAATATCGACATACATCCTTGTTTTTTCATGTGTACTTAAAATTATAAGTTTAAGTTTAAATTTGTATTAAATACGTTATATTCAGTCAGAAAATGGTAAACACTGTGACTAGCACTATGAAATAACTTAAAAATTGTTGCGCGAGGATAAGTTAAATAAAATAAATAAATAAATAAATAAATACATATGCATGTATGTATGTATGTATGCTTAAAGGGAGGAAAGGTAGCGAAATACGCAGTTATGCTGTGAGCGAATGAGTACAACCGCGGTACGAAAAGTCACTTAACAAACGTAAAAGAACCACAACGCCAACTAATCCACCAATCCACAATTTGTCTCTTTGATATGAGACCTGACACACACACATACACACACACGCGCACAAGTAAAATTTATATGTAGGTGGAGATGTGCAAGTGCAAGTGCAAACACAAATTGTTTGTGTATCCACTTTGGTGCTAATTAAAGATCAACTCTGGCTTGTGGGAAATGAGCCAGTTAATCAACCATTGACAGTTCGTTAGTGTGGAAACTAAAATTTTGTGAGGTTTATTTAGTTATGTTCCAATTAAAATGTGGCTGCGAGGAGTAAAGTTAAAATTGATGAGCAAATTGGTGGTGAAAAAACTAAGAAACAGATCGCCAGAGAGGATATCAACGGAATGGCAGCACGGAAAAGGAATTAAGCGAAGCATTAAATAAAATTGAATGACAAAGTTTAACGTCATTTAAACACATTTTCACGCGGAAAGGAACAGCAACAACTATGAGTGACAAAGCAAAGGCTGTTTTTATACTAAATATTTCGATTAACCAACCAGTGCCATTTTGATTAGTTCAATTACACTGGCGCAGAAGATGACCTTGCGGTTTCATTTGAAAAGTTCAGCAACCTGAGAAATACTCAAATTTGTATTGGATAGATAGTTTGTTTCCCGAAGACAAACATTTTCCAGGAGTTTTTCTAAATGGCGCTTCCTAGATTTTCAAATAATTTTAATCGGTCGAGAGAAAAATCTCCTTTAATAGGTTAATTTTTCAAGAAGATAAGGGCAATATTTTACAAAGAATGCGTAGTGGCATCTACAAAACGTACTTGCTTACCAACCATATAACTTCTTTTCCGTCGAGATTGTCTTAGAATGCTTTGGAACTCCTCTGCGGGCCGTGTTTTTTATTTCGCCTAAAGATTTTCATACTCTATAACTTGGAGGTATTAAACGATGAAAAGTGGTTCCTTTTCTTGATATAAAAGAAGATATATGTACATATGTATGTATATGAATGCATTTGAAGGTTCGAACTTTCAACAAGCTACTTTATTAGGTTACACGAAAATTCGCCATTATTCCGGAAGAATTGTTCAGGGAGAAATAACGCTTGGAAAATTACTTGCTCAATTAGGACATTTGCATTCGTACACAATATCCTACAAAAATTCAGATAGCCAAAAGCATTTGCATACAAAAGCAACTACTATGCTGTATGTCTTTGGTCGGCTTTGTAGCTACATGCGAGTGTTTGTTTGTATGTACAGTATATGCAACAGGTGTACAAAAGCTTTCCTACTCATTTACATTTATTTGCATTTTTTGTTTTTATTTTTTTTTCCTTTGTTTTGCAACTGCAACAGATGGATTAGACATTCAAGCGAAAGAACAAATGTCGAACACATCGAAAGATGAATGGACCTGGAGTGAGTTTTAAAAGTAATTTGTAACTGCCGTGCAATATTCAAATTGGCAAATTGGCAAAATGGGAAAGTGGGAAAAGACCTACTAGAAAGCGAAGATTCGAAATATTTTGTGTTGGCAAATATTTCACTCGCTTGCGAAGCTCCGCCACTAGGTTGGCTCAGTCTCCAGTTTTTTGTTTTACTTAATTTCAATATTTCCTCTCGTTTTGCTACGGCAAGTGCATGAGGGGAAATTTCAACTTAAAATTTCAGTTGATAGGCAGCTGTGCACAATTATAACATTTGCTAGACAATGCGATTCACTTTTATTTTTTTTTAATTGGCAGTTCTGCACTTTTTGGAAAGAAGAGCTTTGGCACCAGATGGAGAGAGACTGGATTGCAGAAAAAGAAGAATTTAGAATTTTTCAACACCCTAAAATGTTTGACTTATCTCCAAAAACTCAATTTTCATGTTACTGGTCATTCAAAAATTTATATCTCCGCCATTTTTTAACGGATTTTTGATTTTCAAAAAGAATTTGAAAGTAGAACGTTAGTCCTTTCCAAAAATTCACGCTATTTTTTTCATCCAACATTGATAATTAACAATTTTTTTATCTTCAATAATATTAAATGTTTTTGCTTCAATACTTTTACTTGAACTTTTACGTTTGTAAGAGAGGTCCGCAGTTTAATGTTTGAGCGACCAGCAATTGTTGATATTTCCTTGGATTCCAAGAAGAATTGTCAGAATTTTGAGGTCGGAGACAATTTTCCATTTATGTTTATCGTAATTGATCATACGTAAAATTTGCTTCATTGTTTCATATGTTTATTTCTCATTTGAGCGTATGCTATTGGAACTGATGGAAAATGTTTTTTTGTTGTGTAGTAACACTGCTTTTAGACCTGAAATATTTGTCAATGTAACCTTTATTCTGCACCCTTAAAAAATTTGTTTGTGTGGCTGTTGTTTAGATGAATGTTTTGTGAAAGATTTAACTCATGAAGTACTTACTTTTACACGAGCCATCCAGAAATAACCGCCAATCTTTAGGACAGTGGTCGTTATCAAAAAAAGCAAACAACTCTTCGACATCATCGCAATATACAAGATTGTCGTCTATATCATCAATTTTGAAAATTGCTTCAAGGGAAGTAAATTCCTTATATCGTTGAAATGTTACTTTGAAGTCACTTTCCACAATATTCCACTGCTTTATTCTGGACGCTAAAATTTCTATTTGTCTACATGAAAGTCCCAAACCACGCACAAGATACGTTTCCAGGTGGAATATATTCTTGATTATTATTCTCCAAAGATGGTGGAACACTAAATTTAGGAGTATATGTAGGATTCTGGGTCGTAGCAGGCTCTTCTTGGCGATTTTTATAAACTGGTTTTGTGACAGTCAACACATTTGCATATTTAATGCGGTAACGAGTTTTAAAGTGATGTCCAGTGACGTTTGTTTGACAGAAATAACAATCCTTCGACTTATGATATTTTGACGATGCCAAACCATTGGACTTGCAAATGTCAGACGCTGGTTATCACAATAACCGGAATTACATTGTTTTAGTGTTGTTGAGCACAGTGAACAAACGTATTCGGGTTCATATCAACGTACGACAGCTTGTAAAAAACTTTGAGAGATTCAACTATAGCTAGAGTTTTCTTCGACTTCCGTCGGTGTTGCTTGTCAATAAACAAGCCGCAGACGTAAAAAAAGAAATTGCGTTTATCACACATAATTCCTTTTCTTCAAATTTATTCGTTTCAAGTGAAATTGACGTTTGATTGAGGCTGACGTTCACTCAAACAAGAAATAAAAATTTAGTTTTTGGGAGAAAATTCGTACATTTGACAGTTTTTATCAGACTTTGATAAATGAATGTCATTTTAATCGTAAATAAATTATCTCTAAGTATAACTAAACATATGCGATTTATTTGGAAAAAAAAGTTGAGATTGAAGCAACAAAATTTAATATTATCGATGTTAGATGAAAAAATAGCGTAAATATTCGGGAAGGAATAACGTTCTATTTTCAAATTCTTTTTGAAAATCAAAAATCCGTTAACAAATGGCGGAGATATAAATTTTGTAACATAGTGTAGTTTTATGCAGTTCGTTAACGCTTATATCAATTATTTTGGAGCAAAGCTACAATTTATATGCAAATGGAAGTAATATTATTATTAAACAACCGCTAAATTTACTTAACGATATATTCCCGACTATAAAATTATCCACAATCGACGAGTTTTTGCTATTGATTTAATATACGCAACAAATTTAATTAGAATTTCTTTGTTCTTTCAGAATTTTTAGACGATTTTATAGCCATTTTAATTTTAAGTCCAAAGAGCAGGTTTTAAGTGCCGATAAAACACTATTTTTTTTTTTTTTTATTAAAATGAAAGTTCACAATTTATATTTATTCAACTTACTTCTAAAGCAAATGTTTACTTAGCGATGCATATTTGCAATTAAAGCTTAAAATACAGCTCGAAAAAAAAAGCACAAGAAATATGTTTCATTATTTGAAAATGTGCCTTGCCGTTGCTGTAAATTTTATTGAAAAAAGTATTATTTTTTTCGTCAGAGATACAAACTGATTTAAGAAATGTTTATAGAAGAAAACTTCTTTTTTTTTTTGAGTGTCATTTTAAATAAATTTCTCGATTTTTTGAGAACTGAACTTTTTAAGCTTTAATATTGAGTTACAATTGGAATACTATCGATAGTCACCAAAAACCATCGAAAGTTTCTTAAGGAGAAAACTGTCGATACCATTGATAGTGCCATTCATTGTTTACCAGTTTGATTCCTTCATTTTCTTCCATTGTGGATGTGTGAAGTCAGCGAATGTCAAAACAATGAGAAGCGATTTGACAACACCACGATTGTCGCAATTTCTAATATCCTCAAGAATGGGCAGCTACTCGTATGTATGTACATACATACATATATGTTTTTATTTTTTTATATTTTTTTTTTTTTTGTTTTATATGCGAATGGCCGATTGTTTCATTACTCACCACACGAAGAAACGCATGAGAAATTGAAAGAAATAATTGTTAAACTAAAAACAAAACCATTTGTTTTTACACATTTCAACTTCAAGCACAAACAATGCTTTGGAGAAAAGGAAATGTGAAAATTTAAGAGTATTGAAGTCCGAACTATAACGGTATGTGAAGTAGTGCACACGCTGTCGATTTCGGGCTAAATGCAGTTGCAATTTGAATTTTCTGAAATGTGTCACAAACCAACGCAAAACTGAAATTGAAAGCGAAAGATAAAAGAACTAAAACGAATTTCATTAACCGAATTTCTGCTAATGACAGCCATTTAAGAAACATTGGCCATAAATGGAAATTGAAAACAAATGGAAGAAATTAAACGCAATTTCGTTAACAAGCAGAAGGAAAAAAATTCAATTTATTTCAAAATATAATTCGCCACGCTTACGATTTGGCCCATTGATGGAAAAGATAATTGGAAAACTTTTTGGTGTTACACCAACAACACAGCGGCTTCGTTTGCATTTAAAACTTTGCAAACCCACAAAGTATCAGAAGTCAACACACACACACACACACAAACACAAAGTGTGAAGCATAAGCGATTGAAGGATACCGAAGAGAGACGCGAGTGGATGGTTCATTAGCTGCCAAGATAGCCAAGGTTGTGCAACGCATGTGGCATGCCCCAGCGCGGGAGCGTTCATTGCAACAGTTAACATCAGCCTCAGCACGAATTTTTCAGCTAATTAATTGTTAAGTGAATTTGCCTGAAGACAGCAACTGCATTTGAAAGTGGTAAAGTGCTCGATTACTACGTGGCGAGGATGCAACTTGAAAACGGCGATGTTTTTTTTTGGTTACAAGTCGAATTGAAGTTGTTCGGACATCCAAAGCATAAATCTTTCATACATACATACAAACATATGTATGTACATACTTAAAGCGGCCGCAGTTTTAAAACTCCACTGTCTCGAGCTTTCTTTAAAAAAAAAAATTTGGAAAGTTGAAAATATTTACATTGAATCAGATTTAAATAACTTCAGGAAAAATTGTTTTTTTAATATGGACATTCCAGTTTGCAGTAAATTGTTGTTTTGCGTAAAATACATGTTTTTTCGTGTAATTTTATTTAATTTCGCTTGTTTACAAATCAACTATTCATTTGGCAGTTTATGTTTTCAACCGTTTCTAAGACGTAATAATTTAGCTCATCTGTTGCCAACATATTCGCAACAGTTGCCGCTTATGAACGAATCCATTACCATTCAATAGTTGTATTTTTTTATTTCATCTATTGAATAACAGATGGCGCTGCTCGAATATAAACTCGGAAAAGACATTGGGTATTATATTTATTTAGTATTCCATGCTTAAGTTTATCGGATGTGGCTCAGACCCAGCGCGCAGGCGATAAGACGAAGACCCCGAACTGAATATGTTTTTATAGCATTTTATTTCACTAAATATCTCTTAGATTTTAAAATTGATTTAACTTATTGTGAGTTTTTGTTATTATAACCTCAAAACTTGCATAATTATTTAAAAAATAAATTAAATGCAATATTGCGCAACAACAACAGTCAATTCTTATCTTAACTTGGGTCAGTTAAGTTTTAACAGATACTTGAAAAAAATAATATCCAGTCAAAATAAGTAAGCAACACTCTTAAAAAGATACTAAGCTTGCAATTTTTGAAAATAAAAATGAATTTGTTTCTATGTTAGCAGAGAAATGAATATGTATGTAAATATTTTTATATTTTCCCTTTTGCCAGGGTCTTTGGAAACAAAGAAGAGAACCAATCAAGTCTAACGACGCAACGGAAGTGAAAAAATATATGAAAAAATAAATAACTTTAATGGTAACATTTTTCGAAAGCCTCAACGCAATGCGCTGAGGAGCTTCCGAAATCTCAACCAACCAAAGCAAATTATTTTGCCACAGACGCCGAAAATCCTTAAGTGACGGAAACTTGCAATTGGATTACAAAAACTTTTTTAATTTGCATTTTATTTGCTTGCAGACAAGTCACTAAAACAAATATTAACAATGCAACGCTGTGCCGAAGCATAGAAAGCTAAAGATAAATTTGCGGGCGTGGTGACAAGCAAGTCACTCAAGTAGCGGGAGGTTGGAGAGGGGGCAACGCGGCAGACAAACTAAATATGTATGTTGGTGCTTAACTTTGAATAAATGCATGAATAATGAACGCAATGCAAGTCGGCAGCAATATTCCACTGAAAAATGTTTTCTTTCCTCCTTCCAGTGAAGAAAAGCGCAAAGAAGGCGAATTAGTGGTGAGCGTACAAGGAGGAAGAAGTAGGGGGAACGCCGATTTTGCTTTAGCATTCTGAATGGTGGCAACATGTATGTTTATATGTAGGTATGTATGTCGGTAGGTGAGGTCGGATGAGCAGAGGCAGTGGCAGTCCGATTATGCAAACAGCAAACAATAAGGGCTCAACCCACATACACAGCCAGACGCACATACACACACATTCGTCAGAAGCGAAATTCTCGACTGCAAATGTACTAGTAGGTCTCTGACTCGCCTTGTACACGTGGCACGTTGCACTCTAGCCGCGTTGGCAGTTGGCAGCAGGTTAAGTCAAACCCAAGCCGCTCTACAAAGCAAAATGCTGCCCTAGGCAAATTTCCTAAAATTATGCAATGCTTTGCCGCTCCGCACTCCTCACTCCACACTGCTCGAACCATTCCATGCTTTTGTGGCCACAACACTCCCACAGCCAACAGACATGCGGCTACATACATTCACACAGACATACATACATATGTACATAAATAAATTGCTTGAAATTTCCGGGCGTTCATCAGAGGGGAATAAGGGAGGAAGCCTGTTAGCGAGCTGGTAAACTAATATTGGCACCCAGTGAGATCAGGCCAATGTGGCATACTCAACATGAAATGGTCACACACACACAAGTAGACTGCAAACAGAAGGTGAATGCGCTTTTTGACCTAGTGTGGCGTCTCCAAGCACAAGTGCACAAGCACTCACGGACACACCAAACTAGCGCAAGAGGGCAATTGCACTGCCACATCGCCTTGGCACGACTGCAAACGCTACCCACCACCTGTCACGAACAACACACACCCACACACTCGACATGGTGGCGCGTTCACTCTCGATTTGTCGTGAAGCATTCGCTTTGGAATGACTGAGTTAGGCAAAGTTAGGTGCGTCTGGTATGGTTGCTGCAGCCGTTACGTGCTTCCGCTTTGTGGCATGGCACTCACGTGTGTGGCAAACATTGGAACACCCTAAAGCTGTGTTCACACATAGCCGCGCCATTGAATTAAATACCCCGACAGTGTTGCAGAAAGATTTTATTTCTTTAGAAATATCTCCGTCTGCCTTACAAACACACATACGATTATGTAAACAATTTAAGATTATTGACTCCAAAACGCTGTCCTGCTTAGCTACGATGCAACTAAAGGGACCAACTAACTTCGCATCAATTTTAAATATCCTCAACATTAGAATGTTGCCTGCAAAATCCAAAAATTACTGAGTGCATTGTGTGCTTAAAAGCGGTCTAAGCTTTTCTGGCCATATTCCGTCAGCAGATTTACTTTCTAACTTTAGCATGATTTTAACTCTCGTCACTTACATTCCACGCCAACGCTTGAATTGTTGTAGCTACATTTTTAAATTCGTTTACAGTGACTTTTTCGAATCGTATTCAAACCGAACGAGGAATAACTGAGCGAATAACTGAGAAAGTGTCAAGTTTTTTTTTTAGCGGACAAAAGTGAAAGTTTGGTCCTTGCCAAGAGTAGTAAGTTTCCTAATTTGCCACTCAAGCAACCGAGCATGAAACGCTACAAATTTAAGCGTTAAGTCAATGTTGCTAGAGGGATTCTCACAGTTACCAGCGACAGCTAAGCGAAAATATCTTCCATTGAAACTATTACAAGCAACAGCAATTTTAATCAACCGAATTGAAGAGAGAAGGTAGCGAAACAAAAACAGCTGCTCCGTACCCCTCCCTTTTTCGTCACTCTTCGCCTATTAACGTAGAACTCTTGGCGCTGCAACCGCAATTTTTTTTTGTTGCCTCCTTTTAGGCGTTATAAACCAAAAATAACCATTAAAAGCATTTAAATCGGCACAAATCAAGCTGCTATCGAATGCCGCAGAAGGACAGACGAAGAGAAGAGGAAGAAGGAAGAATAAGCAGAGAAACATCGTTTTATAGCAAGTGAAAATGGATGCCAATAAAAAACTTGAGAGTGGTGGACAAAAATAGTAGCACACGCACACGTACATACATACATATATACGTATCTATGCCTGTAAGTGCATTTCTACATGGCCAATAATAAGAAGAGTGCTCGAGTGAGCTTATTCTCAAAAATGAAAACGAAAACGAAAACGAAAAAAACGACTAAGAAATAAACCAAACAAGAAGGTATGCAAGTCTGAAGGATAAGTGCTCGCGCGCAGGAGCGCAGGTGAAAGGATTGGCGAGCGGAAGTGACTGTGAAATGCACATTAGCCACGTTTCATTTTACTGCTCAGCGTCTACAGCTTTGGCAGCTGCTAGTATGCAACCGAAATAATGCCGCTGTTGTTGGTGATTTGCTTTAACGCTTTGCTGGTACTCGCCATTGCACTCTCCCTGCAAAGTGAGTATTTGCTAGTTAAAAAATCCTTGACGCATGCATTGCATTTGATGGCTACATATATGAGCTTGAGTTTAGCTCCCAAACTCGCCAGCAGTTGCAAGATTTTACCCGAAAAGTTTAACCAGCTTTTGCCCGAAAACTTGAGGAAAAAGGCTATGTGTAGATATCCTGCCAATATGTTACAGAGCAACATACGAAAAGGCAGGAGAGTATTTCCAGCGTTCCAGCTTAAATAACAAACTGAGCAGACTGCCTCTGTCCAACCGTCAAGTCAACTGTGGCATTCTCAAAGATAAATTGTAAATACTAAAACGATTGTTTCGATTGCTTAAATGTAAGAAAGTTTTGATTCAAAATCGAAACCAAACTTTGTTTTCATTGAACTCCAATGTAATACGTTACAACCAAGTCGACTTGTGGACAACATAACGGAATATCGCTTGCCAAAAGAGAGTGCGTTTCCAATAATGGTCTGGTTGGCAATCCACATCGAGCGCGTATACATTTGAGGAAGAATACTAAGCGCCGATTAAGCGCGGAGGCCTTGAAATGATTGTTTATTGAGCTTTGTGAATTTTAATATTTTGAAAAATAAATAAAATATACATATGTATTTGGTTATATTGAAACGAAAAGAATTATACAGGCAAGATATTTTTAAATTTACTAACTCGCTTTTAAAGTGAACATTGCTTAACTGGCACCTTGACATTCTGTAAAATCAGTCGGCACACGCTGAAAGGACAGAGTGACAGAATGTAGCTCTCATACACGAAATTATCGTGAATTAGTCTTAAATTTTTAATTTCCAGAATGCGTTTCTGCCACTCACTTTTTCTCGATTAAAGAAACGTTGTTTCGTTTAGCAGAAAAAATCAAACATAGAGAAGCCAATTTATAACTTTTCTATTTTAATACGGACACTCTTCACCTCGAGCGCTTTGTATAATGTATGCTTGTAAATACCCTGTCGGAAAAAAGCAGATAGTCTGAAAAATTACCCAATTTTAAAGTAGTTGGAAATTAACTACTTTGAAACAAATGCAGCGTGCGAGTCTTTAATTTTTCGTACTCGTATATTTTTATGAGCACAATACAAAATGTAGTGAAGAGAAACTAGGAAGTTATTTAATTTAATCCATATAGTATACATATGTGTATAAAAACTCTCATCCGACAGCAGAAGGCTGTTGTGTCATTCACTTACAATTTCCAATAAAAACAGATGACGAATTGACAGCCGTTGTCGAAAATATTTACGAAGAAAACAAAACAATTTACGTGAGAAGCTAATATATTCATAAAATTCTAAATATCTATCTAAAGCTTTTTCCCATATATTCCATAGCTCGTTGTAATGAATTTCAACCTCGATGGAACTCACGGAAAAAAAAGATTAAAAGCTTTTGCTAATTTCTATCCGCTATTGAAAGGTAAGACAGTGGGCGAGCCCATAAAATGCGTGATTCTTAAAACATTTCAATTTTTTCCTTATCATTATTAACATAGATGCCTTCTGTATCGAAAATCGTGACCCAGAGGAAGTTACTCGCAAGGCCATTCAGGTGGTAAAAAAAACAATGTTTTTACGAAGTATGTATGCAAAAGAAACTAAATAAAATTTTATTTAAAACGTGTAAATGAACTGAATTCCTTACTTAGTTTAAACAAAAATACATATGTAAATATATTTTATAAAAACTAAACTAAAATGCGTTTTTAAAAAGTTAGAAGTAATTTTAATGTTCTTTCTTTCAAATATATTTGAAAGTGGTTGAAATCAAATGCAGAGTCGGATAATTGACTTGCTCCTAGGACATCGCCATGTTAAAAAAGTAAGTTGATGACAAGAAAATAGAATGAATTTAAACCACTTGTGGTTAGAAAAAAAGTACTTTTTAAATTGCTTTTAAAGTACTTTAATTTCCGACAGGGTATGTAGATATTTTTAAACTATCTAAATTCAATTCAGATTCCCCAGAAATTCAAAAAATTTACACAAACATTCACAACTTTTACCCATTTCACCCACACATTTACAATTTAGTTTTTCGAACTGTCGAAAAATTTCCATATGTTAGAGCAGTAATGCCGCACTCCAATAAGAATCGTATGTGTTAGAAGGAGAAAGGTAGAAACATATAAGGCAAAAATTTATTTCAAATTTTTTTATAATTCGAGCGTCAACACTGCAAATAAAATGCGCTGGTTATTCTTTGAAATTATAAAAAATTCTTATTTGAGCACTTATTTCATACTCTGCTGTCTTCTAGGGTACATATGTATATTCAAATATATATACTTGTATATGTATTTAAAAAGGTGCGACTCAAGCGTTCCCTAATTATTTACAGCAACAAATTCACAACCATCGATTCACATTTTTAACAAATTGCCAACACTTTTGATTACAAACCAGCTCATTAGTATTAATTACACATTGATACTTAAATAAGCACAAAATACATTTATGCCGTCTCACACAGCCACACAGCCACACAGACACACAGACACACAGACACACATACGAGTGAGTAAATGCCATGAGAACCTGCCACGCATTGTTGAAGTACAACAACAGCCACCGCAGGGCGGCCACTAAATTAACATTTATTTGACTAAAGTTGCAATTTGAGCGCAAACACTCGGGAATTGAATAAAATAAATACAATGAATGTGTGCTACAAAACTAACATGTGTATATACGAGTACATACAACCAGGCATTTCGTGCATGTGCATGGATGTCTGTGTGTGTGTGTTTGTGTGTGTGTGTGTGTGTGTGTGTGAATGGGTGGTTGGGCGGGCAACAACCAAATCGCACTTAATCAGATTATTGCATTAGTTTTCCTACACGTGTAGAGCAAATCAAAAGCATATTTGTAGTTTGTCTCCGAAGTGCACGCGCAGATTTATCTTTCAAAAATAATTTACTTAGTAATAGTATCAATGCGCTTCCCCTTCAACTTGAGTAGTGCGGATTTAATGAAATGAATCGCAACATACAAGGTCAAATGCATAAATAAATATATGTTTATATACATACATACATAATCGTTCAGACACTATTCATATCTTTGCTGAATAGCGAAACTGAAAATAAAATCATGGCGTGGCGTTTGCTCATTACCATTTTAAAATTGCTTACTGTCGAAACCGGCTAATTGCAATAACATTTAAGGTTCTTTCCATAGAAATCGAGCCTCAGTTCAGTTAGCAAAACGTTGGGTAATCACAACATTAGTTAATAAAGCGATCTTTTTACAAATGGTCGGATTTAAGCTCTTCAAATTGCCATTTGTTCCATCCACATATATTTTTTGAAGAAATATAATTTTACTTCTAGACCATGAAATCGGGCCAGACTTTCAGTTGACCGAATTGCAAGTAACTAATTGTATTCGTATCCTTACGCAATTTCTAATGATGTGAGTATCTTTAAATGCTGTACCGGCAGTAGAATTCTTATGAAGTTGCACGTCAATTGTTTCTTTTTTCTTCTTTTTATTGGTGTAGGACATTATGCACTTAAACACTCGAACGTTTATTTAGATTCTTGCAATAAACTGTGAAAGATCGCACGCGGCAAGTAAATCAAATCAAATTAGTACGAGAAATTGTTGGGAATCATTGCAAAACTAAAGGTGGTAATTGCAATTAATGGCAATTTATTTCGATCTTACTTGCACTTCCGATATAGGATAATGACATACTCGCATTAAGCATTTTTTTCACCTGACAAATTAGCGATTGTTATAATAAACAGCGGGTCCACTTTAACCTGTGATAAATATGTAAGTTAATCTGCAATGAAACCACCAAGTACAATCGAGCCTTATATTAAAAATTCCCTCCCCAGTTACAGAATCATGAGGGTCTGCCGATATGTATATAGTATTAATTTTTAGAATTTTTGGGGTATGCAGATAGATATGTATCTCATTCAAGTGCAAGCTTTTAGTGGATACGAATTACCACTGATTTTGAAAAATTGTTTATACGACGCTTTTCGCAATTCCTTCCATTAAAAATAATAGCGGTTGCGTTGTATGGAGAAAAATGCCAGTAAAAAAATTGTCAAAAAACAATGATAACTTTTAGCCATTTCCAACTTGCAGTTTTTGGCACTAACCTTGAATTAGACAAGGAATGGGTGTTTATAGTTTTTCTTAGAGTAAGAACCATGGCAATACCTGAATCTAATTTAGTAAACCATTTGGTAAACGCAAAATGTTCACAGGCAAACATAAAGAAAACCGTTAAGGTACTGCACGTACAACAAAAAGAACGGCGCCTAAATGCTCTTGAAAACATGGAAATATATAAACAAAAAACATTTGATGGGAGGATAATAAACGAACAAATAAACAGCAACAAAAAACAAAACAAAAACGTAGGTAAAATGACAGATACCAACATACAAAACAAACGTGCAATACCTAAACGTACTAAAATTACTGACCTGTTCTTACCGCAAAGGCAGTTTCGAGATAAAAAAATACCCTTTTGGACTCTAACCGCGCGAGACTTTAGGTACCTATACTCAGGAGACTTAACATTTGTTAACATTTACGATTATGCACCAATACCTTATTGACCAAAAAACGAAATAAATACGGAACAACAGACATAAACTGAACAGAACGAAAATTGACACTGAAGATGGCACAACGCCGAAACCGGTTTGTTTCCAAACCAAACTTGACAAGGGATGACGGAAATCGTTCCAACAAATATCAACCATATTTTACTTGAAAATAATTTTAGTAAATTAGAAGAAAAATTAATTGCTCAAATCTGTCTATATGTGTATACATAAATACATACTATATTGACTATATTGTCTCAAAAGCGTTTTGCATGATGGAATTTATACGTCGCAATACTGAAGATTTTTCTGATCCCTTGACATTGAAGGCACTCTACCTATCTTTAACTCGAAGCCACCTAGATTATTGTTCGTTGATATGGAACCCAATTTATCAGTCCTATGTAAGCAAGATCTAAATAATACATTATACATAAACCATAAATTGCGCTGACCTAATGGTCTCCCTAGTTATTTAGGCAGATGCAAATTGCTCGGTCTGCCAAGCTTCGAAGACGAATAGACGAATCTATTTTTCAGTATAACTGGTGTATAATCTAATACACTCAAACATAAATTGTAATACATTTTCAAAATTAATTAACCTCCGTACTTTTAACCATGATTTGAGGCGGGTGCGTTTATTCGTAGACCAAGTCCATAAAACAAATTGTGCTGACTCCTAACGGCAGATGTATTTAATGAGGAGATTTTTCATGGCCGAAATACCCTCGGAGGTTTTGCCAATGCCTGCCGAGTTGTAACCGCTATTAGAAAAAACTTTTTATTTGATTAATATTTTGCTTGCCCTGACTTAAATAGATTCGAACTAAAGGGCTGCATGAATATGAATGCTCAAAAAGCAAACTTTGAGTCACTGTCCAAAAATTTCAACATGCACACACTCACACAACGTAAAAATGAATTCTCATGTTTGGGTAAAATAAGGACCGAGTCTCATTAGTGAGAACAACAATGAGTTCCCTCAACTCATAGCACTCTCACAAGTAAAGATCCACTCTCTGCAGGATTGGTCTACCAAAGCATTTCATTGTGGTGGTGTGAATTAATTCTGTGCAAGAAGGAGGTTGTCTGAGTGGAGGATGTTCGTGTGAATTAACAAATGTTAAGAGAGCATTCGAGTTATTCTAGTCGCACAACTAGACAGAAGTATGTAAACATACATACATACATATGAATGTGGATACTAAAAATGTTTCCAATATTCTATTTAATTGCAATTTTTCATGAAGTTTATTTAGGGATTAAAAGACTTAACAAAATATTATAATAAATAAAAATATTTTAGAACTAAAAATCTGTTCTTTGGAACAATTTTAAAAACACTTTTTTTAAATCACAAAATACATAAAACTTTCAAAGTTTCAAAGTATCACATTTTTATTAGTTCCATTCGCGTTCATTTCCAGTCCAATGAAACTCATGTATAAATTAATCAATGCTAATAAACTGTCGATAAATCGTTGAAAAAAACAAACAAAAAACATACCTATGCTGCCAAAACAATTTAATTCCTTTTATCTCCGTATACGGAAAACAAATGACGAAAAACTCGACAGCATATCGAGTTATAGCACGCACCGCTACCAACACGACTTCCCATAAGGTTCTCCAAATTTTAATTTTGCGACTTAACACCATCATCCGCGCATGTTGTCGTGTATGTATGTGTATATATGTATGTATGGAGGTATGTGGCTTAGTGCTTATAGCTTCGCTTGCGAGAAACAAAAAATATTTCAAACATTTAAATCCTAGCCATTGTAGCAAATTGCTTGTTCTAGAAGAACTCTCCAGAAATCACGTTAACTTATTTTTAATTGCGAAAATTAAGCCGCAGCTAATTCTCTGTAAGATGTGTAGCTCAAAGCAATAAAATAAATTAAAACAACGGCATTAAGATGACGGATAGGGATCTGTGCCAGACGATGCTTTTGACTCTTCAATTAAAAGCGCCGCGAGAACATGACCTCCGGTTCAGCCACCCAAAGCGTTGGGCAAAGCAGATGTATTTGCTCAGGAGCAGCGCGCTAATCGTTGAATTGTTGATATGACAAGCGAGTTGGCAATTCGTGAAGACAACAACGTAAGCGTGGCACACAATCTACGAACTCGTGTTGCAGCATCAATCGCAATAAAAATGAAAACAACAACAATCTCCAGAACAGTTCAGTCAATGCAATAATACCAACGGAGTAAAGATACTCGTATATGGTAAAAGCTCAACGCAACACCAGTGTAGCGGACAACGGCAAAGATAAGTGCTGCCGTACACAATCACAAAATTGAAATCTCGATACTTCGCTGATAATGCGCGGTTTATCAGTCGCCGCAGCCCGTGAAAATGCTTGGCTTTTATGCTCAACCCCCGCCCATTCCGCATTGTCCTCATTTTCGCATTGACTATTCCCTTCCCATTGACTCGAATGTTTAACATTCCTGCATTCTTAAAATAATAATTACACTTCTTGGCTTCTCCGCTTACTTTTGTTTACGCAAAAGTGTAAATTGAATTTTGTTCTTTGTCTGGCGCCGCCGCTAAGCGTTTGTTATTTCCAATGTAGTGACGTCAGCAATTCAACACCTGTCGCTCGAAGGATTCATACACTTGTTATCATTGTTTGCGGTTTGCTTTAATTATTTTTTTATTGTTGTTACTTGAATGCCACACGTTTAATGGGCCTCCATATTGTTGATTTAATTTTTTATTACTATCCGAACAAATGTTCGCGTACTGACGATTTACCGCGGGCCAAGGTGGAAAGAGGGGAGAGAGCGTGGTATGGAGAAAATATTTGTATAGCTCTTATTGCACATTCTTGCCAATTCAAGATCTTTAAGTGAAAATGTGGTGTGTTCACATAAATTTCCTGCAGTTTGATACAAATATGAAAATATTGGGTTAAATCGAGTGTTTATCAAGGGAAAACTCGTTAAATATAATAGCAGCAACCTTTAAACTAAACATAAAGCTTCAACGTTGTACGTTCCAAAACTTCACATACAAACATATGTACATACACATATACTCGTATATCTAATATTCCCATGAACCACGGCTCTTGACAGGGCTCTAGTGCAATTGATTGCGTGAAATAAGTAACCGAATGGCAATAAGCTTGTCTTGGAACAGGAGTCAAGAAGGCACTATGCACGTAATAAACTCGAAATGTTTAAATGAAAGAAAAATATAAAAAAAAAATATTAAAGCCAAAAGAAGACATTGCGAAAATAAATGAAAGGGTGTGAGTTATACGTTTCACACGCCAAATACTACGTATCTCGTTAGCAGCTCATTGATGCCAGCAAGCCAAATCGTTTGAAGCATTGCACCCCAAACACCCACAAGCAAATGCGCAGAGGTCAAATAACTAATAAACTACACCAAAAAATTCATACAAATGTACATACTTAAGACAAAAGGACGTAAGGACGAAAACGATATGTTTTGTTTGGGCTTACCGGCAACCCAACCAAACGACTAGCCGGCCAATGAACCCAGCAATCCACACAACACTAAAACTGACATACTCGTAGAAGAGGAACAATAACAAAACTCAATTGAATCGCGAATGGCACAAACAAAAATTTACAAACATACACACGTACAAACATGCATACAAAAGCTCGCTTATGCTTCTGCTATTATCATTGGCTTCAAGTGGGGCAGATGACATGCCGCAAGAGAAGCGAAACTCGCCTAAGTAATCATTTATCAGCGAAAATCTCTGTCATCAACATCCCCATTACAAGCGGCTTAACCTTTGTAATAAGTGAGTATACAACTACATGTGTATGAACATACTTACATACACGCTTTTGTTTGTATGTGTACACTTACTTGGGTGCGCGGAGGAATGAACTGTCAGCGCTGGAGCACTAACCATTCCATCCTAAGACAATAACTACGAGTATATTCATACAACCTTTTTTTATTTTTCCTTTTTTCTTTTTACCGTCACCCAATTCTATTTTAGTGTATATATTATTTTTATTACTACGAGTATTATTATTTAAGTGTGTTAAGAAATCACTGCTTATCTCTTATTCGTTTCCAATTCCTTAGATTATATTTATTTTTATGAAAATAAGGCAGTACCAATTTATGGATGTATTGTTACATGTGTAGATACATATGTATGTAGGCAGTCCGGTACACTAATTTTGATGAAAAAATTTCTTAGATCATTAGTTCGAACTTTCAAAAAAATGTTGCATTAGTTTCATTTAAAAGGGTCTTCAATTCTGGAAAAATTATATAAAAGAAGAAGATGCACCTTTTTTTCATTGTAAGGTCTAGTTGCGTAATCTGTTAGATCAGCATATTCATGTTTTGTTGTAAAAACATTTCTTATTTAATTTTGGTCATATATTATTTATAATCAGATATTGAAGACAGACAAACCTGGTAATAAGAATTTTATCAAAACATAATGATTTGGTACAAAGTGCTTACAATCAAAGAAGTGTAATGTTAAATTGATTGTAGAAAGCTGATTAAAAACCTGAAGTGCATTTGTCTTATTTGATGTACTGTTTCTGTAGAATAGTTGAAGCTTTCTGAAGTAGATCTGAGACAAAATTTGTCACCAAAAAGCTCGAACGTTAGTGAATATCTCCTCGCCCTTAATAAGCTCTGAACTGATGAGACCGTAGATGAACTAGCAAACCTAAGCAGAGATGATACAATAAGGAATACAACCTCTGACCCCTTTGACCCCTTTGAAATCCGAATTTTGATAGGTACGAGCAAAGAAATAATCCTCTCTCTGTGTGACATTGCCACCAGATAGTTGTACGTTATACGGTTTTGTGGATTCAGAATAGCAAAATTGGTAATTATTTGTCACCACGGTGACATGGGAATCCACTTGAACTGACCAATCAAAGTCCGAAAGGCCTAAGAACTTCGATGGTAGCCTAATTTCCAAAGCTTCCTCAGACACTTCACCTCTATCGATTTTTCAGAAAAACACGCTATGAAATTGGATTTTCAATCGTCTTGAAAGAGTCGAGACAATTTTTCTACGATTTGTTATTCTTTCAATAAATTTGATCTCTATTGATTGACTTAGAAACATTTAAAAGCAGAAAAGCAGTGTTTAGATTTAAAATCTTTGATCAGTTTTCTGGGTGCTGATTTTACGTAGCCGCATGCCATTTGGTTCGACCAGTTGAAGAATCTTTTGTTATAGTAATTACTGTTGTATACTAACTGAAACTCACATACTGGTCATTTAACACGGTGATAAAGCCAATTATCACCTACACAGCACTAGTATGGTGGCCTAAGGCCAAAATGGCGAGCTCCGCCTCGTCTGTGTGGCCATTACGGGGGCCATGCGCACGTGTCCAACAGAAGCGCTTGGCATCATCTCGGGCATCCCACCATTGGCCATACTCATTGAAAAAGAGGCTTGTCAGGGCGCTCTGAGACTGTCTAATCTTAGTCGTCGGAAAAGTGGAGACTTCAGGGGGCATTTCGGTGTCCTACAACCACTCAGTGCCGATCCAATAATCAAACTCACAGACACTATGTTGCCAAAACTATCCTTTACCAAGACCTACAAAGTCATAATACTTGAAAGGGATGGTGAAAGCAATCAATAAAGGATCACAGGTCTGGTACACTGACGGATCCAAACTTATCAATGGGAGCACCGGGGCCGGGGTGTTCGGACAAAGATTTCAAAAAAGTGCCCCAATGGGGTCATACCCAACCATCTTCCAGGCGGAAATCTATGCTATTGAGCTGTGTGCACACGAATGTCTTCGCAGAAAGACAAATGGAGCCACAATCAACATTATGTCAGACAGCCAGGCAGCCCTTAGGGCACTAGACCCCTTCAAAACGGAGTCAAAACTGGTAGACAGCTGCAGAGCGGCACTGGAATCATTAGGAGCCGACAACAGCGTCACTCTGTGGTGGGTTCCGGGTCATGAGGGTGTGGATGGCAATGAAAGGGCGGACTATCTCGCAAAAAAAAGGGGCCCAACAGAGCTTCTGCGGTCCTCAGCCGTTCTGCGGTCCTTCTAAGGGATACACAGCAGAACTTCTAAGAGGGTGGGAGGACTCAAGAATCGCAGCCCAATGGCGATCGTCAAAGGGTAATAGACAATCTAAGAGGTTCATAAGTCCATCCCGTGAAGCCTCTAGAAAACTTCTTAATCTCAGCAGGGAGGGTCTTAGAACTCTCACCGGGTACTTAACAAGTCACTGTAGGCTGAGATACCACATTCACAAAATAGGACTCTCGGAGGTTTCAGGCTGTAGGTTTTGTGGCTTAGAGGCGGAGACCTCTGATGGAGTGACAACTTAAAGGGTTAGCACAATAGATCTTTTTTAGGTCGCAGCGCTACTATGCCCTGATAATAATAATAATAATAATAATACTGTTGTATATTAGTTTTGCATATAGCCCATAAAAATTTCTTAATCCAAAGGCATTATATACAAAATAAACAAAAAATTGTGCTCGGAGCATAAACATATAAACCAATAAATATTAATTCGTCGTTATATGGACAGATTTCTAGATACATATAGTTTCCCAAACGATTGCTTTCGCATCGCCCATTCAGCAAAAACAAACTTTTTTACATTCTGAAGCATAACTACTGCTTCCAAATAAACAAACACTATTTGCTTAGCATTTAAAAATTAAAAAACATGCATTTATTAAAAAAAAAAGAGGAGCGTTAATCAAAAAGTCAGCTTTCCTTCGAGCCGGATTTGAACCAGCGACCTATGGATGTCTGCACTGCAGCGACCGGCGGTTCGAATCCCGATCGCCGCGCCAACTTTATTAATGTTGATGCAAGCCAATTTCGTCTACAGTCCACCGCTCTACCAACTGAGCTATCGAAGGTGGATGTTGGCTCGCTTCCATTGCGCTGTTTTGTCTCTGCTATATTGCTATTTGTATACTTACATACATACACACACACTTACATACATATGTACAAATATATAAAAATACACATGCCACTTCCATTTTGTTGCCGCACATACAGCAACAGGGAAAAAATCTTAAATACTCAAGCACAGATAATTGATTTCGTCAATCTCAAAGCTCTCATTTTTCCCCTGCTTTATCATACATACATACACACATACATACATATGTATTCTCTTTAGATTGCCTTATTTGCAATTTACACTCACGCTGTCCAATGTTGCGCTTATGTTGTTGCTGTTGTCAATTTAATAAAGTCGTTACTGGACGTTAATGACCGACTAGCTGCTTTTCCCTCTCTTTTATGTTCTCATTTGTTTACACTTTCGTACATTTGTTCCATAGACAATTTGCATTTTTGCGCTTTTCTCTCTTCTCATTTGCAGCGCCAACCAGCCGTTCGCTTGTTGTTCATGCACTATGGACATTGGAGTAGTCCAAAAAAAAAGTTGAGTCGAAAAATTGTAAGGCTCTCAAAAAAATATATTTGTTAAACGGAAAAACGCCAATTTTTCTTAGAAATGATATGGGAAACTTAATAATTAAATAGAAAAGCTCTGCTTCTCTTCAAAGGAATTACCTAATTATGTATTTACAAATTTTGTTAAATTTTTTTTTTTTGAAATCAAAACTTGTTTAGGGGTCAGTCATAGCGCTCAAGCTCGCCTTTTTAGATCACCCAACCTCACTGCCCATGAAAAATAGATAATATTAAAAAATTGTTAAATAAACAATTGGGTATTATTTTTTGAAATCTCCTTGAGTTAAGCAGATTTTGCTTAATGAAAAATATAGATTTTCGAAGTTTCTAACAATTTTCTTAAAAAATTTGTTTTTCGTTTACATTACTGGGGAACAAGGCTACATTTTCTTTTTTGACCACCCTAATGCTTATATGTATGCATTTTCTGTTTTCTATTTTTAGATATTCGGCCTAATCGGAATTTATGCTATTTTATTGAGACGCAAATGTTGCGCTCCACAAACTAGAAGGAGATCAAGTTCAAATGCAGCCAAAGCTTTTCAATAGTGATAATGAGCGATCAAGATGCTTAGTAGCACACATTTTGCAGGGTTTTCAAATTTGTATCTTTTTAAGTTCCATTATTGCATATGTACATATGTATGTATGTATGTTGGTATGTTTAAATATATATATTGTTTTATATGTACATCAGACCCCTGCACAATTAATCATTCGAAGAGAACTTGTATGAAGTAGTATTATTTTCTGCTGGCGTTGAAACAAAACTGAAAGAAACGAATTAATTCACTTTGATTTTTCATTCCACAGCTTAAACATGTCAACAGATCAAAATGTTGTTCTAGAGCATGATGTAATTAATTATTAAAGGCTTGCTTGATAATTTGATACTCCCTTACAAAATATTTCATATAAAAAGAATGTAAAGGAGGTAAAGATTTGATGCCCTTTTATCGAAATGTATTTTAAAATTACGCAAAATAGCTAATAGTAGTTGATTGCACGTTTATAAGTTTAAAGGTGTGCACTCATTTTTGCACATTAACTTAAAATTAAGGGCATAGTTTATAAAAAGCCTGCATCTTTTTGTTTTTTTTTTTTTGCAAATTATATTAATTAAATGTATGTAAGTTAAAGGAAATCTGAAGTCAAATTCAAATAAATAAATTTGGCAATTTTTTTTTTAAATGTTGTACACAAAATAGAAAGAACTACATATCTGTGGTCACAGATATAGGAACATGCATATGTACATATGTACTTATGTGTATACTCGTATATTCCGCTGGATGAAAAAAAATATTTTTTATTTAATATCTTGAAATTATAGGACTTAATTGGAATTTTTTCAGAAAACTAAACGCTAACAATTGAAAACAATTAAAATAAACAGCAAACTTTAAATCTCCATTTTAACGTGCAGTAGACCAAATATCTCTACAGTTTTTCTGTTCGTGGTATTCGCCGGCCTCACATTTTCTAAAAAGTTCTACGTATGTATATTTCTGAAAACTCTTTCTTAACAAAGCCAATCTATGGCGTATAAAAAAAACTGACTAGTGCTGCATTTTTCTTTTTAATTATTGATTTTCTATACTATTTAAAAATTGCAAGTTGTTTATTGAGAAAACTTTTATTATTTAAATCATGATTATAATGCAGTTGTGTAAAAGTATTTACTTATACATGTTGACGCTGCCACGTAAGGCCGGACGTGAAATATGGAGCTGAAATAATTAGGGAGACTCTTTGATGGAACATCTTTCGATTTTCATCAATTATTTAATATAATCCTGCTAGATTAGGATCTAACAAGCAGGTGATTAGAATGGCCCTAAATACTAACTCTTGAATTTTAGTTTCTGCCTTTGAAAACAGCATAAAGCATTAATATATGTAACCATTTTTACGCGATGAAAATGAAAATAAAATAAAATATAAACTCACGTCAGATATGTACACAATCAAACTTTGGCTTGGAAGATTTGTTCAAGGGAGCTAAAATGCAGCAAATTTACATAAGACAAATTTTTTTTTGCTTTTTTACCTATAAACTTGCCGTTGGGGAGGTAGCAATACGTTCAACAAAATGTATCGCGCGTTAATGCTCTATAACATAAGGCCATGTGTATAATTGGAAATTCATTGACGATCGACTAATTAAGGAATTACAGTAAGTTGGTTTTATTAATAGCAAATATTCCAAAAAAGAACAAATCGAGATAAGATGTTTCGTCAAATTTCCAGAGACATGTATGTATATATGCATGTATGTATGTATTTATGTAAATGCCACATTTGTATGTTTATTGGGCCACCATATTTGGCAACACACAGACACGCACATCCACACAATTATACATACCATATATACATATATACATATGTATATGTGCATACATATCATGCGTTTTTTCACAATGTGGCACTGATGGCCGCTCGTTATCTCGTTAGCTCTGAAACTTGGCCATTGTCTTAGGTCAGTAGCTGCCGCTTGGTGACTTCCACAAATCCCACATGACGCCTTAATCGTCTGCCAGCGTCGCAGCGGGTCACAGACTGAAGCAAAGTGTTAGAGCGTAGCAATAAAATGGTGAGTGACCTCCCAAACTTTAAATGAGAATGTCCTGTGCATTAACAGTGAGTGGTTCAGGACCAGCACACGCCGAGCATCACCAGACCGTTCGCATACTCGTACTGTTCGACATACCCGCATTTGTGCCAACTCACGGAAGCAGAAGCAGAAGCAGCAGCAGTTGGAAACTACCTAGTTTATTTTATTTTAGGCAGCTGAAAGTATAATAGAATGGAAAAGGCAAAGAACCACATATGTAAGTATAAGAGCTAAGAGGGCAACTGATTGATTTATTCGTCGTGTACTTGAATGTGTGTACATGTAGGAACTTTAGGGTGGACCTTAAAAACAAATAAATGATATTTTTTGTTATCACAACGGGGAAACTTCTGGAGCGCATAATTACCAATAGAGTTACAGAAGCCATTGATGAGAATGGAGGCCTCTCAGAGACACAATTTGGATCCAGAAGAGGGCGGTCCACAGTCGATGCAGCCAATTTGATAAAACGAATAGCAGAAGTAGCGATAAGCAGTGTGAGATGAAGATGGGGCTCAAGAGAATACTGTTTGATAATTACGCTAAATTTTATGAAAAACATTAGGTTTATATAATAGTTGAAATACCAGAAAATGTGAAATGCAAGACAAGAAGAAGTCAACAGAATAAGTGAGCGCCTCGGAGCCTCGTCCATTTCGACCGGCAGGCAAAGTAACAAATGAACGTAAATGATATGTAAATCATTAGGTTTATAAAATAGTGTCAACATTTGATGAGATAAAAGGCAGGAATGAAAAAAAACAACGACGATCTAGTCCACATAAATTGCGGAAAAAAGCAAAAATCGGGGCTTCTCGGAACCAAGTCCATTCCGACGGCCCAAAAACAGAAAGTCAATAAAAGTAAAAAACAAAAAAAAAATGTTTGCTTGAAAGCGAAAAGGGGCCAATTTAAACCCCCAGATGCCACAAGCAACAGTACAGAGGGCGATTCAAGTTGATACAAACGATATCCGGACCTTAACGAACGTAGAGCGTAAGCTCAAACCATCTCCCGACGAAATACTTGACGGTAGTACCGGGGGAATGCTACTCAAACAGTAGGCGATTTACTTCGGGTTAAAGTCCTACACTAACAAACCTGTGACGGTTAGTCTTTCGATGCTTCCTCCTCGTAATACAAAAAAAAACACGCGCCAAGGGTGGAAAATGAACACTCAAACTACAGAATACACGGGGTGTGCGAACAACAAGTACACTAAATTCATGAATAATATTCGAACAGCCTGCAAGCAACACTTTCCGGTTTATTGGAGGAACTAGCACATACAAAACCTTAGAGAAGAGAGAATCAAGTCCAGAAGGCGCTTCCAAAGAGGACCACACTTCACAAAACTCCAGAGAAATGTACATTTTAGCGAGACGCGCACTGAAGATTGCAATTAAAAAAAGCAAGCGTCAATACTGTGTACGAGTGGGCTATTACTAGGTTTGCCGCTGGGTTCGAGGTTCGAATCTCAGCCAGGGCAAGTAGAATATAAGAGACGCACCACACAAATGGTAGGAGAAGCTCGCCCAAAACACTCAGCTACATAGTGTAAGCGACAAATTGTTATTATTATTAAGCGTTAATACTTTCTTGAACTCTGTGATGAGTCTGAGAATAATCGATGGGGAACACCATACAAAATTGTGACAAAGAAATTAAAAGTCGAAAAAGTCTCGATTCCAACATGTCCACGAGTCCTCAGGCAAATACTGAATATACTTTTTCCAGAGTAAAGAAAGCTGGTTTCATCCACGCCAAAAACTGGAGAAAATGGTTTCCTCAGGGTTACCGCTAAAGAAGTTATTCTAGCAGTAAAGAGACTCAACGACAATAAGTCCAATAAGTCTCCGAGTCCTGACGGGGTTTAGAATAAGGTGCTTAACCTGGCCTTTACCCACGCTAGTAGATATATTTAATACCTGTTTGGCGGAGGAAACGTTTCCATCGATATGGAAGCGACAAACGCTGGTACTATTGCCCAAACCAGGTAAACCCCTTACGGAGCCATCTAGCTACAGGCCAATATGCTTGCTCGACTAGCCAGACAAAATCCTAGAGCGTATAATATACAACCGCCTTGAAAGCGAGGTTGATGCCGCAAAGGGCTTCTCTGAAACCCAGTTCGGGTTCAGGAAAGGAAGATTCACTGTCGATGCCGCGAACATGGCTACGAAAATATAACAAGAGACGATTAGTGGTACTCGATGACTTTAGGGATCTAAACAACACTGCATAATTGTGACTCTTGACGTCAAAAATGCCTTCAACACAGCCAACTGGACTAAAATTCTAGACGCGCTGAACCGTATTGGAATTTCCAGCTACCCACGAGAAACCATACGCAGCTATTTTGAAGGACGCAACAGCCGCAAGCGCGAGAAACTTAAAAGTCACCGGCGGTATGGCGTACTCGGACCATTACTCTGGAAAGCCCTGTACGACGGGGTTCTTCGCATAAAACTGGCAAACAGGGCAAAAAAAACCGGACTCGCAGACGACATCGTTCTAATCACTATAAGTAAATGGACTTAAACTGGCAGAGCTGAAAACAGAGTCTGTGCTCATATCCACAAGGAAAAAGTGGAGTCCGTCACAATAAAAGTTGGCGACCACTACCAGTAGTTAAAGGGAATAATGATAGATGATAGAAGTCTATCGTTCAAATCGCACCACGAATATGTCAATGAAAGAGCATAAGCCACAGTAACAGCACTATCGCGGATAATGCTAAATGCACGCGGTCTAAAGCAACGACGAGGTCAATTAATCGCAGGCACAGTAAGGAACCAAATATTATAGGGCGCTCCAGTCTGACACTCTGCTTTAAAGCGTACATTTAAAAAGCTGGTTGGCAATAAAGCACGACGAAGTCGACTTCTACTTAGCATAGTTCCTGACGGAAAAAGGGTGGTTTAAAGTATATCTCCACCATTTCAAACACGAACCGGACCCGATGTGCGATTACTGTGGAGGCGACGCAACAGAAAGCGTCCACCTCGTATTCTTCAAGTGCACGCGATTTGATTACAACAGACGCTAAAATCGCAACATCACCGGCGAAAACTGTACACCCGAGTCGCTCGCAGCGTCTATGGCACAAAGCAGGGAAAAACGAAAGACAGCTTGTGATGCAATAGCAGAAGCAATGAAGAGGTTGAGAACGCTCGAAAGACTACGGCGTAGCAGCGGCGACTAACCGCCTTTCCCCACCATGATGTAATGCTTGACGACAGTCCCATTGGATGGGGAATTCGACGAAAAACAGGCTAATCCTGGTTTCACAGGGCCACTTGAGGGTAGTGCGCTACCAAAACGCCCCTGAAAAAAAAACACACACACACGCACGTTTTTCTAAGCAGCGAGGCGAAATGAAAACCGTGTTTATTGTTTGTGTCCCCATGCCATTTACACATTACCAAGGCGAAGTGGGGAATCATAACGCGTGCAATTTTTTCGCTCTTCATTGGAAGCCTACATGTCTGATGGTGGATATGGCAGAGGGTGCGACTGAATGGCGAATGCATGTTAAGCAAATAACGACCACCGCGACCAGCTTTACACTTTTTTCATGTGAGCATGTTGGCCTATTTCTTACATAGCTATGTAGGTGTGTTTGTACTAAGCTATGCCCAGCACAGCAATTACGCGCTGCATTAATGGGCTATGCGGTGGTGTGTGTGTAGTTGCCGGAGGAACGCACCTTCGCACACTCACCCGCACCGCCAGTGGAGTCAACGCGACTGACAATCAGACAGATGACGCAACGGATTCATTTGCATTGAATCACTTATACGCCCAGGTGAACGCCAGGGGCCCACTGGGTTGGATTGTCGTAATTTTGTGGGAAAATTGACATGGGCAGCAGCAGCAGCAGCAGCAGTCATGTTTGCGCATACATTGTAGATGTCACACCAAATGACACTGTGACACGCAATAACAGCCAGAACACGAACAGCAATAACAACTGGCCAACTTCACCAACTAAATATATACATACACACACACACACACATGTGAATAGATTGCGAATATCCATATCAGAAACGTGAAAGGACATTGTCAACACGCATCATGCAACGCAGAAAGCCACTCAAATACATAAATGTAAAATATGAACGAACACAGAGCATGCACATACATACAAACAGACTCAACTTGTCATCTACATGTTATCCAATGATGTATTTAAATATTAAAAGCTTGTTGACAAACAAAATTATGGATATAAGTAGGCGTTTGGATGCTCGTACAGTGAAAATAAAAATAGTTAATTATGCGAGTATGAGCGCCAAAGGCCAGATATTATTAAACAATTTTTTGTTTCCAGAGATTGCTTCCAATAAAATGCATCTACTCTTCGGCGACCTCAAGTTGCAGTTTCAACCATTTCTAAAGTTAAGTAATGTTAAAGATTTTGCGTTAATAAATAACTATTTTTGGGCAAAACTCTTTAGTGCACCTCTGTTGTTTTTATTTTAGCAAGCATTTTAAATTGCAAACTTATGTTACAGAAATCAAAAGTTCAATAATAACTGAAAAAAATGGACAGAAATTTTATTGGAGTAAATACTCATATTTTCAAAACTGCTAAATCATCAACAGCATAGCCTTTTCTAAACAACCTAGTCCTAAATATCGATTAACTTGCTTTGTAGAGGAGCTTGCTTACCACAAAGTCAAATATTTAGTAAGGCACATGAAAGGCTAAAATTTCTAATTAAATTACAAATTAAAACATTAAACATATCCACGCATACACACACAAATTACCACTTGATTGTGCGTTGGCGGTTTGCAATTTGGTTGAGAGAAAAAGTTGTAAATACACTCGTGCATACATAAATATGTACGTATTTAAACCACATTTGTTGCAGATTAGATAGCAACTTAACCAAACCAAACTTAACTAAAAGCCTTTGTGAGCAGTTATCACCGAACCTACCCATATTCAAAAATTGGAGGTAAAAATCAGGTTTTGTTCTTCAAGTTTATCGATGACTCTACTCCACTTGGGTGTAGCACTTGTTCTTATTACCAAGGACCAAGCCCTGAGTTGGTTCCAGTTTTCTGCTGGTGCTTGTTTTTTTTTTTTTTGCTTTGCTTTGTTTGGAAAGCACTAGTCCAAATGCAGGAGACCCCCTTGCCGATATTCATTTCCATATTCCATTTAAAGATCTGTCATAATTGAACACCTGTTGGCAATTGGCACCTGCACTCCAGCAGCTGATAGATAAATTATTCCTGCGTGTCGTTTGCCATCCATTCTATTGTATATTTATTGTCTCTAAGACCAATAAAAGAAGTCGAAAGCAAAAGCAAGCGAACCATACAAAACTTTTTGGAATGTGAAAACAAATCAATGATTTTAGTTATTAACGTCTGTAGAGTTTTTAAGTTTTTTTTTTATAAAACAGTGACTATTTGGTTTACATTTATCATTTTGTAGATTGGTACATATGTATGTATGTACACATACATTCATAATACAAACAAACTAAATACCTGCAATAAAGGAATGATGTTTTGCGAATTTGACAAAACGGGTCTTTAAAATACTTTTAAAAGCGATCAATAATTTTCGATATGCTCGTCAATACTTGAATTAGCCAATTGAATGTGTAAACATGTTCTTAACAAATAAATGGAGAGAAGGGAGAAATGCAAAAGTTCAAAAGCGGTCTTAGACAAAAACGTACGTAAAATGTTTAAGTATATACATATGTGTGTATGTATATGTATGTTTTTTTTTTTTTTTTTTGTATGTATGTGTACATATGTATTCGTATGTTCGTGTCTCGCTACTGTGGATAGCGTTTACCACTGCCAGCAGCAATTTTTCAAATATATTCTCGTATGATTTAGTATAAATACTTAACAACAAAACGGCAAAATCAGACTTAAAGAAAGTGTTTAGCTCAGATACAAATAAATTCACATATGTACGAGTTTGTGTGTATGTATGTATATGTACCATATATGAAAACCAAGAATTTTATAAACACTCACACTTCCAAGTTTGCTGCGAAATATTTTGCACAAATTCCCATTTATTTGACAGTTTCTGATATCAGAACTCGACGTAGCAAATCTCCAAGCAATACTACAATTTCTCTATTTCTGATTATTCACATACATACATACATGCATATATGTATGTATGTATACATACACACAGATATTCTTATAGAAAACACAAAAAGGTGGAGCCTTGTGCAAAGATGTATACGTAAAGAACGAAATATATTTGTGGCAAGAGAGAATAAAATTTAAGGCTGAGTTTGCATTAAAATATATTAAGCCAGATATAGTGTAAAAAGTAATAATTGTGCATAAAAATTTTTTATGTTGAAAACTAGATTTTTATAAATTTTTCCATGTTAGGTACGTACGAATTGAGGGGATTCACAAGGTGACGTAAAGGGTTATAAAATTGTAAAATCATAAAACTTTTTATAAGCTCAAAATTTATTTTAGTGGGTTTTGTTGCATTCCACAGAAAAATAAATTGAAATAACACAACTTTGAATTTTGGGGATTTTATGATTTTACGACATGACTAGTAAACCAGTAGTATCTAACGAAATATTTTCTATGCTAATCATTAAACAATAAAAATGAATGCTTAAAACTTAAAACGACTTTCTTTAAAATTTACTTGTTCAATGGATATTCGCTATTTTTCACCATAAATTGCCACAAATGCACTTTAAAAGTTTTACTTGTACACACACTTACCTTTTATATCTGTTTTGTTGGATCACTTAAGTCAAAAATAGAAATAATTCAAATGTCTCTAATTTAATACGGTAGATAAAGTTTATTTCTATTTTGAATATTTTTAAACACTTCCTAACTGAACTCTTTTTATTTGTTTGATCAAAGTTTGTAATTCACACAACATTTAGAATCGTGACTAAATTCTTTACGATTAATTCAAAATATATTATTTGATTAATTGAATTTCGCAACTTTTAGGTTCCCCTTTTGCGGTGTCATTGTGTCAACGTCAAATAAATTGTTAGTGCTGAAAGGAGCTGGTCGGAAGGTCCATACTTCCTACATACTTTACATACAACTGCACATTGCAAATCGATAGCTTACAGCTGAGCGCGCAATAACTCTCCGCTGTGAAAACGTTCTTAAGTGGCTTTAATGCGCTGAAATGCACGCAAAATGAACTTCGTATTTTCTATAAAACAATTAAACAAAGGTCTATTGAAAACGAAATCAAAAGTTATGGAACGAAAGCGACCATTCATGTGAAATGTAATTTGCCCTAGAATTCGTCAAGTATGTGCATATCTACATATGTATGTATGTACATATGTACGTCATACACGAAACACTCTACATTATTTTTCATTCAATTTCTTGCATGCAAATTCATCTTAAAGCACGTCAATCGCATTTTTCACGAATGGCTTATTAAATTTATACGAGTACTTATACTGTCCTAACACAAATTTCGTGTGTACACACGCTGCTTTCTATGTAGTACATATGTATGTGTGTGCATGTACTCATTTCAAGCGTATAGATGTATGCATGTATGTACGAATAAGTTCTTAAATGTTTGCATATGCCTCACGCTGCTGCCAAATGTGTTGCAAGTATAGGATAAATGAATATAAATTGCATCGAATTTTAGGGCGCCATATGTTCCTCAGCGGCTAAAGCAGCAGAGCTCAGCAAATGCGTCAAGTCAGTTGGAACGAATTGAAATATGCCTGGTGTTTGCAACGAACAAAGCAATAGAAAGCAGCAAATCATATCACACATGACTTTTATTTCTTTTATACTGGCTGAACTGCTGCACAAAGCCTGCACCCCACCTAATGTCCCTCGAAATACGATATTTCTAAGGGGCAGCATAAAGTTCACTTCGGGCGTTTAGGGAGCACAGAAAAAATATCGCGCTAAAGCGCACCCTCATCCAGAACGCAGCGCTTAAGGTCGATTGTAAATGGCCCTTCAGCTTCATATTTAATAGTTCTCCCCAACAAATCCGGCAATCACCCGTTAATCCAGTGGAGAAAATGTTACAAATGGCAGCGTTTGATTCGATACATACATACATACATATGTACATACATTTTAGCACACACATACATACATGTATCAATGCTAAAAAAAAGACAAATCTGTGAAAAGGCCAACGCGCAAAACTTTGCTTAGGTTAAATGAGTAATGGCTGTCGTGAATCAAAATGACAGCAACTAACTTTACAAGCAAAATCCATCCACGTGCCGTGCCGCGTGATTGAGTGGCGTTTACGAGAAAAGCAAAAAAGCAATTGCTAATGATGACAGAATAACGAGTAGGCATGTGCATCTGGGAACAAGTACTTCGGTACCGCAATCCGTGTGGGTGTGCTAAAGTATCGGGTACACACGACGAGCAACACTTTAATGGCGAAATCTTAAGATGTTAGATTTCCATCGAGAGGGTTTTCACAAAAATTGTCCGCCATTCGGAATCGACATGGAAATGAATTTGCAAGGGTTAGTAAACCGAAAAAAAAATTATGGAAAAGTAAGCATCTAATCTAATTCCACCACTGAGAACTTCGAGGTCAGCTCTGCTGCCAGTATTCGTTTGAGTACCCACTGTAGATACTATTAAAAATCCTTACTAATTATTGGTGAACACTAGCCACAGTTGCTTGCGAAAGCCAACGAGCACTAACAGAAGCTAAGCTATTGCAAATTCATCAAAAATGAATAAGAGAGGTGAGATTTAGCGCGTAGCGAATGGTAAAAATATTTTATTTTAAGTCCGTCGGAATGAGTTGTGACAAAAATCCCAATGAAAGGGGAGCACTCACACTACACTTACGGCGTATAAATAATTGGTTTGGGGAATTGAAGTGGAAGGAGCTAAGCTGTCATGCAGAGGAATGAAAGTCGTTAAGAGCTCGATTCAAGCAACAATCAAACAAATGAAGAAAGTGAGTTGCATTCAATTATACAATATAAGCGCTGACCTCAAGCAATGATTCTGCAAAAGTCTAGTATTCGAGTATTTCTCTGATTTAATGTACGCAGGATAATAGAAGTGCTGCTTATTGACAAATTTTGGTAATTAATTTTTCTTTTTATTTTGTGTTTTACCTGATCGAGAAAAGTTTTTATATTAATAAAACCACATTTTTTCTTTATTTTTCGATTTATTTCAATTGCACTACAGCAATCGTCTTTACAAAAATTAAAAACATTGCGTTTATATTAATGTTAAAACGGACCACGATCCAGTAAATACATAAAATTTAAAATGGAAAAATCGTCAAAATCATGATTCTCATATCGTTTTATGTAACTTTCATTATTTTTGTATTAAATTACAGTTTGTGCTCTAACGAAAAAGCTATATGTAAAACCAGAAGATTTCAAACTTTATGAAAATTTTAGAATAACTTATACAAAACTTCAAACTAGCTTATCAGAATGTTAGTAAAGCGCGACAGATATAAGTTAAATCGCAGACAAATTACATATTTAAACTCTTGCTGTGGACTTTAACTTTTTATTGTTTTAAAGTTTTTGGTTATTGATTGAAAATGAAAGTTGACAAATAAAGAATACTTATCGCTTAAAAATTATAAGCGTACCCTGTATGTAGGAACATATTTAAAAAAAATCCCAAAAATAACTTATATTTGACGAAGAAGTAATAAAGCGAAATTAGCTCATTGGGTACGAAAAGCGTTTAATGATTTCCAGTAAAAGCAACTGTCCTGAACCGAAATAAGAAACCTTACTTTCAAGTTAACCCGCACCAAAATTTGTGCATAATTAAAAAAAAAATGTTGACTGTGTGAATCATAAACAACAATTTTAAATTCATTGACATTTTTTTTTAACTAACGACATTTCCAAATTTACTTACTATATGCATGAATTTTGTTAATTATGTATACCTTTTTAGCTTATTTTGCTGTGTTTTTTGTTCGCACTTTTAAGTCTTGCAAATGCGGAATGTTTTGCTATAATTTTATGCACTTTTCTCTCGTTTTCTTTAAACAAAATCGCATAGTCATGCAAGCTTCAACTTTCAACATATTAACCATTCCACAAATATTATTGAAACTTGAACACATGGAACGGTTATGGAATGCTCCGACAGAGCACGGCGTATGAGCAACCGATTAAATAATTTGTAAATAAGAAAAGTGGAACAACAGACGACTTAACGAGGCAGATAAATGCTAAGAATGCCACCAAAAATATTCGAGAGCTGTGTTTCACATGCTGGCGAACAATATCCATCCCCATTAATGAATCTGCTAAAAGGCCAAGTAAGGAAAATAATTGTAGTGATAAATTATGCAAAGCACCTCAACGGAACGACAGCCGAGATGGATTAACTAATATCAACGAAGCAGAAATATGTATGTACAACAGAGGGCGCAATAAAACCCGCCCTCAATCCAGTTGAGTTCGAAAATGCTTATTACATATTCTGGCGGCAATGAAGTGGCTTGGCACAAAAACGTCAACAGGATCAGAGGGCATGCCGATGTGGCAGTTGAAACCACCTGCTGGTAAACCTGCACACACACACACACACACACACACATACAAGCGTTCCAGCGACGGCATTAACAGTACATTAAAATTGTAATTAATGTGAATTGACTGAGGAATAGCGGAGAGGGATGCACTTAGGGGGCTAATAGAAAAGTGAGGAATGCGCACAATGGCGCCTCTGACAGTTGATTAGCGCTGCCCTCCGGAGTAGTAGGGAAACGGATGCGTAAAGCGCCAGACTGAAAAGCGAATGGTAAGACTAAATATCAATACAAATTAAATAATATGTAAGTCATTGCGACACCAACTACCAGCTAAGCGAACGGAATCGGAAATATCACAGATCAAAGAGTTGTGAGTACATGTGTTAATATTTAATGTTGGCACAATCGCAGAACGAGTGAATTGCGAAATTCAAAGAAAAAAAAAACAATACAAAGAATCAACAAACATGAAAACATTAAGTCCTTAAATCGGTTAAACTCACAATTTTTTTTAGTTTTTTGTTTTATATTTGTTTTTTTTTTTGGTAATTGTATTTACACAAATGTACATTTCTCTTTTGTTGTTTATTTATCCTCAATCGTTTGAGTCTAGCTCACGTTGCTGCTGCCAACGTTTTGGCAGCATTTTTAAAACCCGTCACTCTCACTTTAAGCAATTAAACACAATAGCTATATATATATACTATGTATATATGTACATAAAGCCTGAGTTTTAAAAACGACCGCTGTCTGAATGTTACACATTTTTTCTGTAATATTTTTTATTTACAACTCATATGTTTGCCTGTATGTGTATGTAGTAGTATACACTAAAAAAAATTTTAAAATAAATGAACATCAAAACATTCGTCGCGCGATTTTCCACAAAATATACCATGCGCCCCGAATGTTGGAAATAAACTGAATTGTGCCCACGTCGAAGGTACTAAAACACCAAACGAGCCAATCGAACCGACGCGGCCACGGCCAATCCAACTTTGCACAACAACACACTTCGCAGCGAAATGAGCTTTCCCTCTGTGCCTTGCTAGTGGCATGCAACCCGAGCGCTGCACATTGCTGCCGCCTCGAAAAAAAATAGTTTCAACCAAATATTCTTTATAAAATCTAACAAAATCAGTTCTGTCAATTTGTTAAATTTAAAAATTAAAAAAATTTTTTTTTGAAATAAAATATTGAAAGATTCTCGTAATTATTCCGTATCTCTATGATGATTTTCACAGTTGGACGTGATATCTCGTTATTCTTCGGTAATGTTTTTTAAATCACTCAAAAAAAAAGTGTATTTTTATTATTTGAAAATGCTTTTCGGACAATTATCTCAAGTCTAGACTTTTGCTTTTGAGCTTACGCGAAAGCCCAGGAAAATATTAAATAAGTGGCAGTCGACATCGTTCAGTCCTAACCTTTCTACGTTATTAAAAACAATGAATGTAAGTTGTATGGCATTTTTTAGTTTCATTGTTCTCTACCAAATGGTAACACTGACGCTCGAAAGCTCACAGTTGCGCAGCGAAATCCTTAAATTATGCTTGCGCTCTCTTGCCTTCTATCGCACACTTGCCTCTCGTTCGACGCAAGCGAAATGCTTCGTCACCCCATTCAAAACACCTGTAAGCATCGTGTTTTTGTTGCTTTCCCTTGCATTCCTTTACATATATTCTCGGTTGACTTTTTACTATTCTATTTGTATTGTAGGCGCCTGCACTTACATACATACATACATTCGAGTTACATAGTCATAGTCATTGCTTACATTGTGTTCGGGTGAGAGAGGAATGTGGTGCTACGACCGGCAAACATCGTGGAAGCATTTACAATTTTCGCTGCTCCACCACCAGTCATGCTTTCCCTTTGCATACAATGTGCTGCCCAACTCGATGAACAACAACGGTCGCATGTATGTATGTATGAATGTGTGTATGTATGCAGGTATGCGTACATAGGAGCGCTTGTCGGTAAAGGTAATTTGTGGGTGGCAAGTGACAGTTAGAAATATTAAAGCAAACGGAAGCTCAACAGTTGGTACATAAACTTCGACTGGCGTTGTTAGTTTGTTCGTTTGTGTGTGCCAGTTTGTGTTGGACTTATTAAACTTGAATTGAAACTGAGCGAGATGGCGTTGGAGGTGGTGAGTGGAAATGCTACAAATTTATTTTTTGTGTTGCTAATTTTTAAGGTAAATACTTAAACACAAAACTTTTGGAAAATAAGTCGACAAGGGAAGTTGTGTACATTAATGGCGGTTGAAGTTGTGTGCGGAAATGGAAAAGCAATCATGAATGTGATCAATTGTTCACCTTAAACAGATGTTTCTTTACGTCTCTATAGGCGGAGGATGGGGGGAAATTGCTGTGCTAATATTATAATTTAATCTTTGTATATTTTTTTCATAATATTATTTCAGTATATTATATTGATGAGTACATCCCTTTTGGTTTTTAATCATCCTTTGTCGAGGTAACGTTGGAGCTTGCAATATTTCCAGCTTATCTCCAATCCGTGATATTTTGTCGGAGAAAAAAAGAGGCGTTTGCAACTCTAAACAAGGATTACATTTCCTTTTTGAACATATCATAAAAGATTCGTCCAGTAGCAGATTATTTGAGCTGATTTCCCTGCTCCTTTCGATGTAAAATGCTTAGTTATATTTAATAATAATAATTTTCGGAGAAATTATTGAATTTCTTAATGATACTTAGAATCCTTTAATCAACTTTTAGTGGAATATTTAAGTTAATAAAAGGGTTGTCTCATTGACAATTGCTGGAAATTTAGTTTCAACAAAATGTAAATTTTTCAAACCCAAGGACTTGTTGCTATTATTTTCGAATTGATAAACTTCAAATTACTTATAATTTCGTGTTAGATCGAACTTCATTCATTTATTTTAATTATTTCAGTTGCACTGCTGTAAATTATAAATAAGGCAATTGTCTAAAAATAATCTTATCAAAATAGGGATAAAATATAGGTAGACGTACAGAAAGTAGGTAAATGTAAATCGAAAATCATTTTCATACTGTATTTTTACTCGATCCATATTACTAATTCACCAAAATTGAAATACCACTCGAATTTTCGATCGCTCGCTAATATTTGTGATATCTAGTGCCTGTATTAAAAAAAAAGTCATTAATTTGCAGAGGAAAATGATTTTCGATCAACACTTTTCTCGAATTACATCGCAGTGAGACCGCGAGAAGGCCTTGGCGATGGCGAATACCGTAGAAGATGGATCGATGAGCTGTACGAGCTTTATAACGACATAGATATAGTGCAGCGAATTAAGATCCAGGATGAAAACGCTCCAGCTCTGAAAGTATTCGACGCGGTACCCGCCGGTGATAGCAGAGGAAAAAGAAGGCCTCCTCTGCGTTGGAAAGACCAGGCGATAAGTGACTGGGGCACCCTTGGTATTTCCAACTGGCGTGCTATGCTAAGCTCGGCAAAAATCGCATAGGCGGTAAACGAGCCAATGAAAGAAGAAGAAGAGACCGCGAGAACAGTATTTTTTTTAATGTAAATAACGCGAGGTGTACGGGTCTAACAAATTGACTTATAAATAGAATATTATTTACATAATTCGTGGAACAAGAACCATTCGCGAAATGTGCATCCATTGATGGCGTCAACGGTTCGCATTACCCACATACTCGTACATTACATACACACATACACAAAAGGTCATTAGGTTAGCACACTCCGATTGACAGTATGGATAATATTTTCGTATATCTCGTTGTCGTTAACATGCAGAAGCAGATGTGGTTTTTCGTATTTATCTTCTTTTCTTTGCACTATTCGAAAAAAAGTTAGGTAGTTAAAAATTTTCGTTTTATGGTGTTTGCTGGGTTGTTTAATTTCCAGTGAAGATTCTTAGGCAATTTGCGCGTCATTAGGTTGGTGCGCTAACTAATTATTTTTTTTTATTATACGACGCGAACAGTCTTCAAACTTGTTCAACTTTCACGATCTGACCAACAAGATCAGTGCCAAAGTTGGTGTTCAAGCGAGTTTATCAACGATGCTTCACATTTGAAACGACTTAACATACTGGACGCTTAACACTGGTCGGCAGCAAAGGCGATTGGATTTTTGTTGCGCGCACGTGACGTGGAAAAATGGGTGGCGATACGTTGTCTCTTCGGATGAAAAGAAATACAACTTGGAGATTATGGATGGCTACCGGTTTTATTTCCATAGTCGTGTGGAGCGTGTGATGGCGTGGGGAGCCATCGCCTTTTATGGGCCATGCGAGCTGCAATTATAGTCAACAACTTATTTGTTTTTTTGGCTAGTACATTATGACGTAAGTGGGTGTACTGACCTAATGACCAGCAGTATATGTACATTGCAGCACAGAATCGCCAATTTATCACAGCTGTCCGGTGGGGTGAGATTTCATCGACGAAAACATCGCTGTCGCATTCAAGTACCAATTTCGTACTTAATTTACGATTCAGCAATAAATGTCTCAGCACCTTTGGATTAATTTTCTTTTTATAGCATATTAAATACGTACATGCCGAGTATGTATGGGTAAGTTAGTATGTGTGTTCACATATTGGCGACTTCGTTGTTTATTTTTTTTTTTTGTACGAGAATGTTGACAAATAGTGAGATAATTTAATTGAAGCGAGTTTACCCGCAAAATTTATGTAAGGTCTCGCCATGAGGAAGTGTAATAAGCCAAAGACATATCCAAGGGAATAGAGTGCCATACATACATACGAACATACATCAGCATATATGAACATACGTATGAACATATGTATGGATGTATGTACATAAAGCGTGAATTGGCAGGCAAATGAAATCTTGCCAATATTTAGGTATTACTATTTGCTTGATCAGCAAAAACTCAAATGCCAGTGCATGGCATCTGAAATGATCGGCATTGCCCTGACATATGTATGTGAATGTATGTATGTATGTAATTAGGTAATTTTCATTTCATTTCATTTCATTTCATTCTTTATTAGGTCTACGATTACAAAAAATCTTACAGACTAGAAGTACAGAAAAATTCTATAGTAAGTAACACACTAACTGATACATGTAAATATTTATATTACGCCTTTAAATTGCAAATTCTAATAGAGTATAGGTAAAAATACTATTGTATGCCAAAATAGTAATTTTAAGAGAAAAATGATCTAAGATGGTTTAATAATATGGCATACGGCAACGTGAAATCAACATCAAAAGAACTGAAGATCTAACAAACGCACAATACAATGTTTTGAGAGTATACGGATTAGTGAACGCAGAGCAATTACGACGTAGGAATGCTAACATCGAATATGACCGAGTAATGACATAATTAACGTGGCTAGTGAAATTTAACGCCTTCGAGAAATCTGTATATATTGTATCTACTTGACATTGTTTTTGGAAAGCAGAAATGCAGTATTCGCTGAAAATGGACATATTAGTGACTGTAGAGCGCTTCGCAACGAAACCATGCTGATTGATGGAAATAAGGCCTTTGACAGCGAAATATAATTTTTCATTAACAATTATCTCAAAAAGTTTTGGGACAGACGAGAGGTTCGAGATCGGCCTATAATTACGAACGTCGTTTTTGTTTCCACTCTTAAAAATAGGCGTAACCGATGTCAGCTTCCAGTCATCTATAAAAGTACCAGTCTCCAAAGACATTAAAAATTATTGCTAAAGGCTCAGCAAGACATAAACAATTTACAATTTTTTAACAAGATAGCCGAAAGGCCATCCGAGTCCGTTTTAGATGAGAGCTTGAGCTTACTAATGCCATTAATGACGTCAGTAATTGACACGCGCAAAGATCCAAAATTTAGCGACGAGTCACTCCAAGAAGGAAAAGAAACAGTATCTAAATCCAAGTCGGATTCAAAATTAGAGCAGAAAAAATCAGCGAATAGATTGGCAGAATCCTTAGCACAATTTGCGAATTTTCCATCAAAGAAATTTGATATACATTTGAAAACAAAATGTGACCGCTTAACTTTTTTCCATTGTCTTGATGCAAAGGGTTTTTACTTTTTTTTTTAGCAGTAAAAGAAAATGAGCGATTCGAGCAACTGAGCTGAAAGGTAAGCCATGACCTAAGAGCAGGTAAAATGGATAGTAAAAGAGATAAACAAATATCATCTAAAAATATTCGGACCAAAATTTGTGTGTAAATTCATAAGTTACATATTCAACAGGTCAATCAAAAAGCGACCCAAATGCCTACAATCACAAAACGCAATTCAACAATTGACATAATAAAAAAGGTGCCAGCGATATCAAAGCCAGACGAAGTGTGCAGGTGGTACAGGTCGACCGTTCAGCCGTTCAGCCGGCAGCAATATCCTGTGACAAAGAAAAAAAGTCCAAAAACTCAGTAGGTTTTAATGAAGACCACAAATTGCAAAAAAGGCTGATACCCGCCAGATATGAATGAGTGCAATAGTCAAGAGACAAATGGCGACAGGACACCCAAGCACAAGGCACTGAAGATATGATATTTTGTATACTATTTGTATCAGATAAAATTTCATTCGCACTAGCCACACGGGACAAAGGAGGCTGACAACAAGCCAAATACAGCAATCTTATGAACGTAGCTGTGTGTTTATCAAATCAATTCTTAATTGTGCCATGCTGCATGAACAACCAAAGAGGGAAATAAATATTTGCGGCAAAGGCCTCGCGCCTTCGACGGTAAACACTGAGGCAGGGGAAGTGCGCCAGTTTGCCGAATTCCCATACGTTCGGGCCATATATGAGAGTATAGTGTGTGTGTGTGCATTGGCAGTTGAATTGGTAAATAAAACAGGAATCAGACCGAACGCGGCAGATCCTTTCGGGGCAGCCACCCATATTACACAATAATACAACAATTCATTACAAAACAGCCGTCAGTGTCTTATTTAGTCGACGACGCGTCGTTGAGAAATAAAAAAAGAAACAAATTAGTTGGAACCACAAAGCACACACTTGTTCACAAAGTATTCTTTTATTTTTTTAATTTATGCTCAAGGCAAAATACATACAAACAGAAGTTGAAATTTAACTCCACATAAATAAATCGGCCTACTAACCACTTTAGCGTGGCGCATTTTGCAGTTGTACGTCTTCATACTTTTGTTAATGAAATGAATGGCAACTTGACAAGTATAACGGTGAATCTCATCCAGCAAAGTCGCACATTTTTTATAATATAAGGGTGACTGGAATACTCACCGGTACTAAGTCAATGTTTAGCAGTCCCTCTCATTTTGTAGAGCACATCATCAGCGAACACTTTACGAAGAAGAAATCGCGATGAAATGATTGTCGGTCAACAATATTACATTGAGTGTGAATGAAATAGTAACCGCAAACAAACACCAAACCTCGTAAAATTACTCCCTAACGACGTACAACCGGCCGAAGGACGAGACAGTGTAGGGTAAGCAGTAAAAAGGAAAGTAACAAATAGAAAATGGAAAATTGAAAATAACGCCGTGATGGCAAACCAAAGGAATAGGCAACGTTTGTTATTACGTTGTATGTTGGAACGATTTTCCGTCATCCCTTGTCAAATTTGGTTTTGTGACATACCGGTTTCGGCGTTGTGCCATCTTCAGTGTCGTTTTCGTTCTCGTTACATGAACAAGAAGCAGGCAATTTAAGTCGACAGAGCAAACGAGTCGAAATACAGACAAATGCGTCAATAGCTGCCACTGGAGACTCTATGCACCGCCTTTTGTTCCAACAAGAATGGTTTACTTAACTCGCAATGATATACTCGTATAGAGATGTAGACTCTGTCATCTTCTCCCTCCTCTTGCTCCACCCAATGTGGTGGCGCTCAGCTCCGCACACTGGCACACTGCACTACTGTTTGCTGCATTTCAATGTAGCATCGATTCCAAAATTTCTTCCAGAAATGTTTTAAAAAAAAATTGATCAAGAAAACAAATTTTAGAGTAATTGTTTTGGCCAAAATTGTAGAGCAAAACATAAGCGTGCAATCGAATATAAGAAAAATCATAACAAGCACAATGTGCAGCTCGAAGAGATTTTGAGAAAAGGAAAATGAATGTTGATCAGTGTAAATATTTCATTTGTATACAGAATAATTTGCAAGTGATATTAAGACAAAACCAAGATAAAAGAAAACAAATCATATTTTTTGGCAGCAAACAGTACAGCGTGGTTCTACATCATTTCAGTTTATATTTACTTCAGTATCAGTTCTGATCGATTTTGTGACTGAAGTTCTTATTTTACAATACTATTGATGGTCATTAAAATGAGTGCTGGATGTCTTGCAAGACATTTGTATCGTACTTGTGCAGCTCTTTAGTTTGTACAAGCTTGTTTGGGTTTTCAATTTTTACGAATCTTACAATTTCGGTATCTCATTATTGCTTCCCCTGGATCCCGGTAGTAGTCCTATTGGTAAATAGTGCATTCTTTAATTTATATTATTTTATTAAAAACAAAAAAAAAACAAGTAAGTATAGTTAAGGCATACGCACTATGTTTGCAAATATATATTGCTATTTTTATTAAAAAGAAAACAAAAACTTTCAAACATATGCATATTTGCACAATTTTTAGCCTTATCATACTTCTGCACACTCGGCCGTAATGTTTATAAGCCATAAATGTTATTTTTATAAATTCTCAAATTCTCGCTAGAATATCCGGAATCGTATTAGTATTAAGGAATCAAGTAGCTTTTATTTAATTTTACAAGTTTCACATTTGCAAATGCCACCCATTTAAATTGTTATTTATTCGGTGCAGTGCAATGAATGAAAAGTGATGTCTACTCTCAACTCTCGAAGGCACACATGAGCCTAACATGCAAAGTGTTCTTTTTACTTCTAAGTGAGTTTCTAAATTAATTTCTAAATTTAAAAGGTTTCAAGCAAAAGTAATGCTCTGAGGGTTGTGAATACATACAACTTACAAATGATCGAAATTGAAAACACTTGTTCATATTTAGCTGTAAGCGATTGGTGCAGATTGCAAGTTCCAGCCGAAGCAGCAGCAGATGTTCACAGCAACACCTGAAACCGAAAAAATCTCGCCAACAATTCTCACAGCTGCCACTTTAATGGAACAGGCCTCTGCATATTCATACTTTCACTGATTAAAATAAAACTCAACCTGGTTCTATTATTTCCATGTTTGCCACCTGTAAGCACCAAAAACTCCAAATTGATTTTTCCGATTCATACAAATAAGCAAACAGCATTAGAAACTGCATATAAGTATTTGGAGTAATGTTTATCACAGACTACTTAAATACATTATGATATAACTTTGTAGCAAGAACTTCAAAAATCAGGAACACAAAATTATCACATGACGCTTATTAAAATATAAACGTTCACAGCAGCATTGCTGTAAAAGAAATGTTTACAAATTTTTAAATTTAAAATTAACCGAATTCATGTGAAATAAAAGATTAAAAGCAGAATGCATTGGTCACATTTGAAACCAAATAGAGTTAACGTTAGAATGCGATTTGAAAACTAACCTTTACTCTAAGTCAAATACAAAATCTATTATTGTTGATAACGTTATAATTATCTACATTTCTCTATCTTAGCCAAAAGTATAATTGAATTTGAGTCATTTTCTAAACATTCTCTTATCTAAATGTTTGTTGGGTAAATAAAACAGCGGGATTTTTTGAAATCTACCTAAGTTGAAAATGTTGGTAGCCGAAATATGTGAGCAATTGTATTCAAAAAAAACAGAAATAACGTTCATAAATACTAAATTTCTCAATTTGCACAGCACTGGGAAAATATATTACAATTTTATTAGTAAGTGATAAGGTTGGAATTGGCTTTTGATGACTTTTATGACTTTTGCAGGCAGTTTTCAAGACAAGCCTTAAATAGCGGTATGCCATCATAAGTACATTTGTATAAGTGTTTATACACGCACATATTTAAGTATGTATGTAAACACATTTGTATGTATGTATGTATGTATGTATGTATGTAAATAAGTATGTGGCAGAGTATTCTTATAGACAGAAAACAGTACTTGAATCAGCATTTCACTGTCAAATCACCAGCAATTGTTGTTGTAATGACACTGTCATTGACGGTGACGTTTCCGCCCTTTTATTGGTCGCAAATATGTGAAGTGCTGTCGAAACGATGATTGTCTCCAATCGAACAAGGGACGCCAGCACTCATCCATTCGCCGCCTTCCAACATTTTGCGAAACAATGTCCCAACGGAGACGCACACATGCGCTGGTAATCGATTTATGCATACACACACACACACACACACGTATGTACATATATGTATTTTGTTGGGTGTTGCAAGCGCCGGAACCAGGTACGACAGTGTTGTGTTTATGCTTTTACAAGCAAACACAGATAAGCACTTCAACAGCTTACCCGTAGGCGACACGACGTATGAGCGACATCATTTGAAATTGGCATCGCTGCCCAGTAGCGAAAATGGTCAGCAGTGACATTGTCACGAATGATGATTCAGTGTTATTGTCTCACTTATGAATGTGAATGCAATATGATACACAGCTTACAATGCCATGCAAGTTTACTCCTTCAAAAAACTATTAAAGATCTACGTATATATATATGTACATCATCAATGACCATTGCAGGACATTGTCATAAATGCGAGTTTGGAATCCCCAGCACTAAGTTGGCACTTAAATATTAAGCAATAAAATGTCAAACATAAAATCACACAAACACGCACGCACTTTGCCAATTTCAATACGCGTTCGTACATTCGCACATTTGGATTGGGTGGAAATTTGGATCAGCTTTTTTCCACTTTCCCTAAAACGTGCAATAATTTTGTAAATTTCTCTTTTGGCTTCAGTTCTTTCACTTTCCCGCACATAAATATGCAGACCATAGAGCTGCCCCCAAAAACAAGTGCAATTGTCTAGCATTTATTATCGAAAGATAACTGCAAGAGGTATTCCAAAAGCGACAAATACACGACTCCTACAGAAAAGCGTTTGAAAAAATGCCTTTTCCATTTTAGATCGTGAACTCAATGAATTCGCTACTCTTCTGAAAAATGTTTAGAGAAGTTTTCATTGTTTTTATTTCGTAAGGGATATAACATAAATGGGAGTAAGAAAAGTTTCTTCCGACCCAATACAAAGTACCGCGTATTAGCGACCTTTCCTAAAAGTCTGATCTAAATGATTATGCTCTCTAAGCTCTGATCTCTGGAAGCATCATTTTTATGTTTATACACATGTACATACATAAACATGTGTATGTAAGTAGTTCCGTTTAATGAAAACTTCACCGCAACTGTTTGGTGGCAACTTTCTCATAAATCTGTGCCGAATTTTTATATAAGTGTGGCCTGTACATATGTATGTCTTTGATGGATCTATATACATAAATATTGGCAGATTGGATATGCCAATGTTTTCATAAAAACATACAAGGATATTGCGAAAGCAAAGAAAACTTGCATTCACAGTTACTGGAAGGATTTAATTTATTTGTTTTGCACTTGCACGGCGCATTTTGCAATTTGCAACTCATTGCCATGCCACCAATGCATGCGACAGGGGGAGATTGTTCAATGAATATGATATCCTCATGTATGTATGTATGTGGACCTGGTGGTGAATTTCGTTAGGGACGTCTAGAGTAATCATTTACCAAATGAAATCTTGGACTAACTAATACTGGCCTTGAGCGCCACAACAGTCGTGGCTTAACTATAAAACGTTTATCTCCAAAGGATTTACCGCGTTTTGTTGTATTTAATATATAGCAAATACTATCTATAAAATATTTGCTAAATATTATTTATAATTTGCTTCCGTATAACGCCTAAGCACAATTAATTTTTGTATGGGAGATAACCGCAACACCGTCACTTTATTTACTAAATTTAGACATTAAAAAGTGTCTACACAAAAAGAATTCTAACATTTTTGAACTCTTAAACAGATGAAAAAGAAACCGAACGGGAGCTCAATCTTTAAACACTTGCCCTATTCGTGAATATTTATGGGTTCAATAGAGAAACTAGTAAATGAAAAGAGTCTTTAAGAGCTAATATGTATTTGGCTAATTCTAAAAGGTTTTGAAAATTACCTTAAAATTATAAAGCACTGCATAAACTTTCAAAATAGCTATCAATTCAAAACCTAAGCATCATTCAGGAAATAAGTTATAGAAATATTAAATTTCGCTTATGTTTACTTTCGACACCGCAAAATGAATATAAAAGCACACTATGTATATGCACATGTAACACAGTAAAATTGGTATATGTATCCGATTATACGAGTACACATACATACATACATACATACATGCAGGCAGGCATACGCGCGTTTATTGCGGACACACAACGCCATGGTTGCAGTTGTAGCAATGTAAATAAGCCGCAGCGGATGAGTTCACACACCGAGCACACTGGTCTGGACTGTGCCCTGTGGGCGGTTGCTTCGATTGTTTGTTTGCGAGACTTAAAGAGCACAAGGACTGGCTCTGTCGCTGATGAGTATTCGGCATGTTGCATTTTTTCTGTCCTTACGACCCAATTTTACGCTTATACTCGTATAACATATTATTGATACAGGCAATAAAGGAATAAATGTTAAATTCCACTTACGCTTCGCTATAAAGAGAAAACAAAGAAAATTTAAATTGAACCATTAGTAATCGTTTGCTTGTAAACAAGGTTAGCTAGAGAATAAAATAAAAATTAATTTAGTGTAATGTTATTATAAATGGCGAGATATTCCGTGTGAGCAACTAATGCAGTCATCCTCAAATTTATAAATATTTATAAACAGTCCCTCACAGCTTATTTGATGCAGATACGTTTTTTTTTTTCTTTCTTAATATTTTCCATCCATGCCAAACAGATTTCAACCAGTAATAGATAACGAAGGATACCCCGAAAAGAACTAATTACGTGAAAATTTTTAAAATTAGACATTAATACTAGCTCATTTTTGAGTTGCATCATTTTAGCTGCGTTTTTCTTTAGATGTCTACATTTCCATTTTCGAAAAATTTTAAGAAATAACATATAGAACACTTTACAACAAAACGTAGGTGCATCAAATAAGCTGTTAGTGACTGTACATAACATACATATCTACGCACATAAAATGTCTTTCAGTCACAAACACATGCTTTTGTTTTTATAAAAAGAAGTACCTACTAATATAATATTATTTATTTGTGAAATCATCGGCGAGGAATAAAAAACGCGAAAGCCAACATTCCTTGCATTGAAACGCTTAAACGCTGCTTAAACGTTGGGCACATGCGCGAGGAGGATTCTTAATTTTTTTGGAAATCCCACACCAACTACTAAGTACTAAGTGCATGATCTATGCAGCGACTTACTAAGGCAAAACATTATTTATAAATCAACAAGAGGCAAGATTTACCGCATTTCGAGCAAACGTTGCAATTTGTTACAAAACGAATTGCCAAAAATAATTTACTTGGCAAATGGGCCGTCAGTGTTCCCTCTTTAATGTCGTTTTTTGTTGTTATTTTAGTTGCATTACACTGACATATTGCCTTTTGGCCACCCCGACTGTGCAACAAAGGACTGTGCCACGACCATGCCGAGCGAGCAATAAGCTACGATGGCATAGTAAACATCCTTTGGTGACATCACATGCTAGCTAAATTGTGAACAACTTAAATAAATTGTGGAATTTTAAGTTGAAGGACGACATACGAGTAGTGGCAGAGGGAAGCTCGCAAATGCGCTCAGAAATATCAACTTGGAATGCAATTAGTTGGCGGAACTAGTTAATAAAATTTGATTTTAAAAATTTACCTAATTGTATGCCTAGATACATACATACATATGTACATACATATGTTCGTAAATGTAAATCTCACAATGTGACAGGAGTTGAACGATTTTTTCAAAATATGTATTTATGGTATACTCTCCCGCAGATGTTGGCAGGCAAGATGCTGTAAACTATGTTTGGGGTGACTCGTTTAGAGGTCTATTCAGTAGAAATTTTGTAATAAATCACAGATATTTTTGTTGCTGTCTACAACTGCTTTAATTTCTCGCGTACTTGATGAACTGGCCATAATAAGCAGGATCAGCGATTACTACTATAATTCCACAAACGGATTTACGGTACAAAATATAAAATATGGCTACTACAAATATCCCATAAACACCATATTTGGACGCTTAAAAGAAAGCAAAGTAGAAATAGACAAAATATTTTTTTTTTGTTCGAGAAAAGTATATATATATTCTGAAACCTATATATGCAAAGAGCTACTCTTTGGGGCGTGGCTGCACTATAAATAATCATTAGACAGGAAATGGGCGTGAAAGAATTGCAAGCGCCGAAATTATTATGATTAACTGCGCTCACCAGAAGTGACAGACATGACTGCAAAACGGTCAGCCAAAAAGTAAAAGTTTAAGAGCACTGCAGACATTAACTCGACTTCTCAAACAATGTGAAGAAAACCTTACCAAAAGGTCAAGTTCTAAAAGAAAACAAAGAAATGCAAAAATAAAAATATTACTAATTACAAGCTGGGGAATATTCTTACAGGCAGCGCAAACTCTGCAACATGCCAGAGGAAAGTGAAATGTACGCACAACAAGAGAATTGCGTCATGTAAATTTTGTGTAAACAAATGAAAATGAATATTTACTCTTCTCTGCCACTTGCAATTTGCAACAACTATATTAGTGGCTCCAGCACAGCAACAAGAATGAAGAAGCAGAAAAATGAAATACTGCTGGCAGACAACTTGCCATAGTGGAGAGTCCGAGGTCCTGCGTAAGACTGTAAGCTTTCATTAGTTGGGGAATGCAAACAAAGGAAACAGAGCTAAGCAAAAATTAGCAAATAATGCAACTTGTTCTCGCACGAATTGGATTTGAGGCATACGAGTTCATTAAGAAGGGAATGGAGCTGAAGACTGTCTGTCAGAGATTAAATTTATTACAATGAACGAAATACATTTCTGCAGACTTTCGCACGCTCTTTGCAATTACATATTTATATACATACATACATACATACATATGCCGATCAAACAGCCATAGTGTACTCCAGTCCCAGAGCAAAAGGAGCTACATATGTATGGGCGCAACAATACGAAATGAAGAAAGATATGCACATGCACAGACGCACTTGACCTCATTAATATTAATTAAAAGTTTTATACCGTACATCATTTACCAGCTCATGTTATTTTAATTTGAATAACTACTCGTTTATTACGAAAGGCCAATCATTTTAAATGTATTCAATAGTAGATGCTGAGTAATTATTTGTTTTCGACCTTTATCATTTAAATTGTTAATTTAATTAATTTTTAATATGTACATATGTATGTATGTATGTATTTTGTGTAATTAATTACTCATATTCATATATTTTAAGAAGACGCTAAATACCGCTTTAGAATTTTCAACTAAATCCAATGATTTTTTTTTCTGTTTTTCCTGTAAACGTAATGTAAGTACATACATACATACATATATTTTACTTATTTTACCATGACTCGAATAATCGGCTTTAATTATCCATGACACATGTTTATGATTTTGCTAATACCAGAAATTTGATTTAATTAGTATTTAAATTCAGTTCTGAATCTGAACATCACTTAATTTTTTTAAGGAATTATATTCGGCACTGCTAAGAAAGCAAATAATTTCTGTTAAAATATATCTCAGGTAATTTTCCCCAGCTGCATTTCAAGAAGCCATATCCAATAAAATGTATGTATACTTATATGTAAATGTACATAAAGGAATGTGGACCCGTACATATACGTACATGTATCTGTACATACTCGTATGTAGGCATTGGGATATAATCAATAATCGGAATTTTCGATTTTTTTCTAGCTCCACTATTCCATATACATACATACATAAAATTTATACTCGTACAAATTTGCATTTTTTTTTTGAGAATGCGGTACAGGTTCGAATCTTAGACGTGGCATATAACCATAAATACATGAAAAAGGTCCTCAGAAAATCATCTGCCGTTCGCAGTCAGCATTGAACCGTCGGCCCCTTTATTTGTCGTACAATATAAAGATGCATGCCACAAACGACGGAGAAGCACTGTGCTACATAGCGTAAGCTCCAAAATATTTTAACTATAACTAGCGACTTGATAAAACTTTTAGCAATTTAGCAAAAATTTTGCCGTCAAAGTCCGCGGTCAAAAATGTTTGTTGGGTTTATACTTTTGTTCGTCAAATATGCATTTGCGAAGGCACGAAATGTAAGCGAAAACAAAAACAATCGCACTGAATAAAAAGTGCTAATGTGAATATGTATGTGTTCATTCCCTGCAGTGCGCAAATGTTCCATGAACAAAAGTTACTAGTTCAGATATAGTAACTTACGGAACGAATTTTGTATGGCGTTGTTGTGGTTCAATCCAATACAACACCGGCATACGGCCGCATACGTCTCTCCTGCAACAATTTCCCGCAAACATGACGCCTTCATATATTGTGGCAAAAAACTATTTTTAAACTGAAGAAGTTTCCTGCAGGGTGTACACCATGTTGGTGGCGCGTACACACAAATGATTCAAATGGTTCCAAATGTATAATAATCAAATAATCCGTGTTTTTAAGTGGATAACAATACAAGAGTAATTGCATGTTAACAAACAACTTTTTAAAGCCTAAATTATCCGCTTCTGGCGAGAGGCAACTTTTAAACGAAGAGATTTTTTTTTTATGAAATGCTAAAATTTCTGCAATTTTTTAACGTCCGGATAACTACTCGAATGAGATGTTTCTTAGACGCTGACCGAATCTTTCTTGAAAAAGGCGGTGACGTATGTTTATTAAAACTGAACAACACGATATGATAGAACTGATATGAGCCAATGGTAGCAAAGAATATGTCGCTTCGAAACGTTTTTTGTCCTACGAAAATTGGTGATAGCCCTATTACCCACTAGCTTTCGTTTATTTATTCTTCTTTTTTTTTTTAATTGTGTGTGAAAAAGCATATTTGTATGTACATATGTATGTATGTTCAAGCGCGTGGTTTTGTTAATTCATTGGCATTTTAATTCAATTAGCTACAAGTTAGAATTATACGTATGTATGTATGTTTGAACATATGTATGTATATGCGAGTATGTGCTCATTTCGATTATTTAGTATGCATTATGCTGTAACACATATGCAAATACAACAACAAGCTCTACATCAAATGCGAACAATGCAATTTGTCGGCGCTGGCACGCGCACTTACAATTCCTCCACCTCCAGCTCGTCGTCGTCGTCGTCCTCCAAATTTGGATCGTCGACCATATCCTCAAAATCATTGACGCTTGGTCGACGATTGGTGTTGGGTTGCACGCGTCTGCCAACGCCTTGCATCTCGTCCTCCTCCTCATCGCTCTCGATTTCGATTTCTTCGACGTCACGCCGATTACCGTAGCGTTCAGGCATTATTGGTGACTTTGAATGGCTTTTTATTTTTGTAATACGTATAAACTGAGAACTTGCAACACTGTTTGGTTACACCAAATGTTTTTTTTTTTTTGTTCACTTTAAAGTTGCCTCTACCAAAGTAATGAACTACTTGTGATTTGCTCTTATTCTATTTTTAGTTACGAATTCTTTCACTGTTCATTTAAACCAAAGACACAACTGGATTTACACAATTAGAAACTGCAAACCAATAAGGCGGCTGTACTATGTGATCGGAGACAAATTTCAATCCTTAGAGGTATATCTACATACATATATATCACCGAAATTGTTAATTGTTCTTTCAATAATCGGAAGAAAAATCCTGTCAGGCGAATCACTTTAGCGACCAAAAGCCTAGCAAACTCGCGTTAAAACGCTAACTGATTTTACGCGTTGGCACCAGCCACGTCTTCACCTCGTAGTGCAGACGCCAACCATTCTTGTAGGGCTTCTCGCGAAGGCTGGAACTGGATCTTAATTAAATTAGTGCGAATATTCAGATTTTCAGCTTTTCAACGAACAGCGGAATGAAAAGAAAATGCCACGCAAAAATATATAATTCCCAGACAGTATGTTACCAAATTCGACTATTCCCCTCTTCCAATTTCTCAAACGCCACTGATGCGAAAAGAAACCATGAAATATTAAACAATTTGCAGAAATGAAAACATTGAATATGACTAGGTCAGGCTCTGGCACCTGTTGGATGTGCGACCGACCATTTGGCTCGCTACTTGAGAAGAAATAGACCGAAAAATTCTGTAGTCGAAGGTTTTTCTAAAGGGTGTCGAAGAGATTAGAAAGAGTGTCGTTTCTTAACACAAAACTCTGAAATTAAGTATTTAAAAATGGAAGATCTCTAAATTGTTAAAAAATTATTTTAACCGGAGAAATTAAACGAAGGCTGTTTGCATAAAATATTATAAGAAGTACGTGTTACTTGTTCATTATTTTATCGTTTGGTATATTTAATAAATACACAAATTACCATTCAATTGTATGGGTGGGACATTTTTCGCCATCTTTTTGGCAAACATTTAATTATTTTGTAAAAATAGGTGAACAGTTTATAATATAAACTATATACATTCTTCAATTCATTATTAAGCTATATTTATTAAGTTACTAATATCAATTTGTGGTTTATCAAAAAATTTCCATAGAAAAGATTGATTGAGAGTAGTATGTCACTGATTAAAAATCAGAAACTAAGTAAAATACTTGTAATATGTTCATATAAAAACTCGTGGCTTTTATATTCAAAAAAATCCCTTAATGTGTTCAAAAAAAAAAAAGTAAATAAAAAGTTTTTTGGAAAAAATTGTACACATGTATACATATGTAGATGTATGCATACAAAAAAAATGTAGCAATTAATTTTAAATATAAACGGCGAAGCTTGCAAAATAAAATTTTTCCGATTCGGCGCATTTCAACGACGAGCGTTAAGCAGCAGCTTTTTTACTATACAATGAAGTTTATTAAGAATATTATAGAGGGAACTTGCCCGAATATTTAAAGTGTAATATAAAATATGTCAATATTGTAACAATAATTGTGTTAATATGCTTTGGAAGTCTACTCTGTTATTTTTCACTAATACTTGGCGGTCCAAATAAGTAGCTTTATATTTTATATTTTAGTTTAGGCTATAAATTAAAGATTTTAAGAACTATGTAGAAACTAGGCTTAACAAAATTGTAAGAAATAAATAAATAAATAAAAAAATGCAACACCTTTGAAACGATTGGTACGATATTCTAAATTATTAGCAAATCGAAATATTAAACAACGTTTCAAATGTAATGTCTCATCCATTAATTGTAAATAAACAGGCATTAGGGCCATTTCAAAAAGGTGTCCATATAACGAACACATCACTTCATCTATTGTTTATATACTAGCTCAGCGTTTAAAACAAGCCGTATTAGCACGTTACGAAAAGCAGGAGGATTGAATGATCATGGGACTCCGGTTCAGTTCAAGTATAGACTACGAAAATATTTTTTTGGTAACATTACGGTGTCACACTGTTTTATACTATGTATATAAAAAAAAATTATTTAAACAATTTCTTCTAGAAATACAGAACTCCATAACACGTTGAATGTCAAAACTGATGACACGGCTTGACTATCCGTAGAGAAAGATTTAGGCACCATATCAGAAAACAAAGTAGTGGGCGAGGCAGAGGAGTGGTACAACTTACAACTAAATCAAACTTAAATGATTAAACCAAAATGATGAATTGGATTCGCTACATGAAGATGGTTTGAAGTATTAATCAATAAGTTAAATTTGCGTGAAGAAATTTCTAACGAAAGCTCATAGACCTGGATTGATTAAAAAAGCCAAATTCACAGTTTTTGCATAAAATTAAATATTTGGGAAACCTTTTTATATCAGTGAATGGAAATGATGTAAACAAAAGCAAAAATTAAAGGAAATATCTTCAGGAAAAGAGTGAACATGTACATATCTTTGTCTAAAGAACAAAACATTTGGTATTTTTTCTTTCCACGGACTAAGCTTAAATGTTTTCTGTTGACGTTTTAGCTATTCTTTATTCGCTTTCCTAAACATACATGCAAATATATGTATATGCATATCATATACATTTATTGTTTTCTCCTAATTTTTATTGAGTCTTTTTCCTCAAATGTGTATTTATGGGTTAAAGAAATGCAAATAAATTTTGAAAATTGACTTTCGACATAATAAGCACCCTGTCAATCCTCAGCACACTTGTTTAAATACACATTGAAGCTTACTAGGAAAGATATATTTCCGAGAAATTTTTATTAAACACTTTCAAGAGTGAACTTATAAACATAAAACGTGTTAATAAATTGTGGGGTCGAGACTGGTGACGTTGACCGATAAAACAATTTTCAAATGGCGCACATAACAAAATATTTTTAAATACATAACTACTCGTATGTGTGTACTTTACGAGTAAGTTGCATGCTCCTAAATAATCGCGTGAGCAAACGCAGTCTTACCTATTTATTTTGCATTATTCTACATACTCGGACAGTATAATAAATAAGCAATGGTAAGCGCTGTTTCGTATTTTACAGGAAGAAAGAAGTGAAGTAGAAAATTTGTAAAAATAAGCAACAAATAACTGGAATAAATAAATGGCAATGATTTGAAAGCGAAAGTAAAAGAAATGTAAAAATTCCCGCAAGCAAGGCTCTTTGGTGGGTGGCAATGACAAGCGGTTGCTGAGAACGTGGTTCCCTAATGAATTTAATACAGGCGAGCATACAGTTCATAAGCATTTAACAAGTTTTCATAAAATTTTCTATACATATTCATATGTATTTATAATATTAGAATATTTATTTATTAAAAAATATTTATTTTCCGAAACATTCTTTTGGACCCGATATTGCAATATTTTGCTTTATAATAACCACACTACCCCGCAGCTAATATTTCTACCATCAAAAGATGATCATCTATTCGATCGACATGGCCTAGTCAGCGAAGCCGCTGGATCTTAATTCGCTGCACTATATCTATGTCGCTATATATCTCGTAAAGCTTATCGTTCCACCGTATGTGGTACTCGCCATCGCCAGGGCGTAGAGATCCATAAATGGGATGGGCGTGGGTTTTGTTCGCCGAGAGAGGATTTTACTGCACAATTGGCGACTCAGTCCCAAGTAGAATTTGTTGGCAAGAGAGATTCTAATGCTGGTGTGTAGAAACACAAATTTCTCAACCTTTTCAAACTTGTAACTGCCATCAGCGATGTGAATACATATGCGCATACAATGACGTCGGCGTGCACTAGCGTTTGCACGCTTTTGTAAGAAATTGGTAGCTGACCGATTTTATTCTGCAGCTCGAATTATATTCTGAAACATCAGGTTTAAGAAATCACACGATAAAGGATCACACTGTCTGAAACCTCGTTTGCTTTCGAACGGCCCGGAGAGGTTCTTCCCAATTCTGACGTAGTTGCTAGTGTTGATCAACGTCATTTTATATAGCCGTTTTGTATTGCCGAAAATAGGCTTGGAATCGACAAAAATATAGTGAGTGTCGATTCTTCTCTCTCTGTTCTTTTCCCAGATCTGGCGTACTGTAAATATCTCTTCGCCGTACTTGAATAGCTCAGCTGGCAACTCACACAGGGGCTATGTTGTTCTTCAGTCATGCTATCGCTTTCCGAATTTGATGACAGTCGAGTGCCGCTACTTCGAGTCGATCATTATTGATTGGGGATTCGGCAGCGTTTTTGCATTCCGGAGCGGCACGGCATTCCTCGTCACACCAGTTTTTTTTCGGGCTAGCTGAAATCTTATAGATTCCTAAGAGGCGGTACGTAGAGAGCGAGAAATATGGTTTCATTGCTCGGAAATATCTTTATGTTGATTATTGCTCCAATCAGCTGAAAACATTATACTACCTGTTTATTGTACCATGATAAGTATTTATATTTTTCACTACTTTATAACACAAAACTATAAGGAAGATATGAAAAATATTTTGAGATTTTTTTAAGTTATATGAAAACAAAAGTAAAGATATACTCGCACATAATTATGTTGGTATATGTACTAATTGTATAACTTATACATAACTTTATGCACTTGGCATTGGGTTTATTCGTATAGTATGAATATTCGAATTATCGAATGTCAAGAGCCCCAGTATTGAATCCACCATAAGACACTTTTGTAAAATGTATGTAAGTCATTGCTTTTTGTGTTGCCTATTTGATTGATTTTGATTTTGCAAAATTGCACGAATGTTTCTAAAATAGATCTTGGAAGCTCTTGGCGAAGAAAAAACAATGGCAAGGTGGGTCATATTGAAAATAATGCGGTGTAAAGCTTAATTTATTCAAAGTCTTTTGGATGTAAGCTGCTTTGAAAATCATACTTACAATTTCAACAGCATTGCTTGTTAAATGTGTCACAATACGCAGTGGCAGTGCGCGATATGGACTTTATTTATACCTATGGTAGGGCCAATTAACATTTGAAAATTTCATTAATTTCATTAAAACTAACATTGCTTTGGTTAGTTCAAATTATTTATTTAGCCAGATAGTCTAGATATAAGCCGATTCATATGGAGAATAACCAAATATTTATTCACATTTTATTCACATACTTATCAACATTGCAAATTTTTGTTACTTTTGTACTTTTCATTCTAGCATTTTCGTTTTACTAAGAAATCCTAGAATATGTACGAATATAACTTAATATTTAATACTTAGCTCTTACCCATTATAGCTGCTATCGAAACCATTAGAGCTAGATGTCGCTTCAGATGATGTTGCTGGAACCCAAGTTTCTATCGGACGATAATTCAGTGGTGTTATTTCCGGGTCGACCCCATCGAAGAAGACAACATCGTGTACGGGTGTAATTCGATGGTCTGGGCCAGTAAAGTGCAACTCACGGAAAGGGCCATTTAAGAGGCAGCGCAGTGTGGGCGCAGTGGAGTCACCGGGCAACTGAAAGAACACAGACAAATGTATGTACATACATACATATGCGCATAGGTAACTATGTATCTTGCTTTAAAAATTACTTATTAAATTCTAATGTGCTATGCTAGAGTTAAATGAGTTAGGTTCTTTATTGAAAGATATTTGGGCATTTCGTCATTAGACGATGAGATACAAATATAAACATATACATACATATGTACCTTGATTTTTGTGTTGATCGTTGAAAACATCGGAGAGTGGAACTTCATAGCATAAACTAAGTGGCTAATTGATTTTTGCTAATATAATTAGACTATGCGACAGGCCGATTTATATATGTACATATATGCATAAATAGCTGTGTTCATATCGAAGAGTAGCTTTGTATGTCGAGTATGACAGTTTGAAGATAAAGGCAATTATGTTTAATATTTTACCCTAACTTGTCACAGGAAACAAACTTTTGCAGACCCCGTTGTTATTATTGTAAGTTAATAATATGGATAGTAGTTAAAAGAAAGAATGAAATATGTGCCATTTCAAGCTTTTTTACTTAAGCTCTTTAAAGATGGATTGAGACATAGAACCTTGCCAAAAACCAAAGTCGACTTTAGTTATTTACTTAAGGAATGATTTTGAAATCGAAATGTTTAGATAGAGGTACAAAGGCTCAAATGTAAACTCTAACAGCCTCTTAGCTTCACTGCAATCTAATTTTTCAATTATGCGCATGAGTGTACAGAGCGCTTCATTTCAATATCCCATATCCGTCTTTCTCTTCCATGAAAGCACATATACAAATGTGTGATGGCATTGTGATCAAAATTTAAACAAAGTAAGTAAATTTTAACAAAATAATTAAATAACAAAATAAGTATAATAAAAAATATATTCATACATATGTATGTATGTACAACTCTTCGAACAAAACGTTGATCAAAAGTAAGGTTTTTTAACTGAAATTACAAAAAAAAAATTGAAGATACATCTATTATTTGTAGCTCTGAAGAGTATCATCTTTAGTTCGCTGCATCGTGCTCGCCATCTAGTTTGCTAATAAGAACTGTCGATGCAGCGAACGAGAGATTACGCTATCCGGGGTACCTAATTTGGTTTTACCGCTTTTGACATTTCTGGCAGTTTGTAAATAATCTAAAAATCGATAGTACGGCAAACACAGCACATTTATTTCTAGGTTTTTCTTTATTTATCAATTAACTCTTAATTAGGGGCATGGGCTCAAGGCCATTTCAAATTGAAAATAGAATGTTATATAATGCTTGGAGCACGCTCGCTCTCTTTCTAGCTTCCTACCTTTCCAAAGCGTAAGCAAAATTGACTCGACCGAAACATCAACGCGTAAAGATATGCCCCAACTCTCTTAAGAGCTGACCCCATATGACCAGTAAGGCAACATTTTTTTGCGTTGGTAAGTTTTAATTTTTGTGTTGAAATTTACATATATAATGTTATTTGTTTTTATTAGCTTCTACGAGTATGTTATGTATTGTTATTGTGCGTGTTTACTTATTCTATTTTTTTATATTTCGTTAGATTATTTCTTATTTTCTTTGTTTGCAGTTTTAAAATGAATAAAAAGAAGCAAAGATGCTGCTGGTTCTGCTTCGGTAATCGTTGCTGCTGTAGATTGTTCCCATGAAAAGAAATTGAAGAGCCCAAAGATAGCTAAGAGAACTCTATATACTCGTGCATCTATCCTATATCTCTATATCCCAATATACATACATACATACATATGTATGTATGCTATAAGTGTTGCAAATGTATTTGTCAACAACACTTTAGGGTATATTGCGATGGCTGCGGAACATAAAAATCTTCAGATTAATTGTTTTTTAGCTTTGATCTCGACTAAACTAAAAATTTAGAGTTTAAAGACAACTTGGAAATTTTTTATATTTTAATTCAATTTTGATTTGAAAGTTATGTTCATGTTTCTTAAAGTAAATTATAATAAAGAACTTTAATATACTATATTTGAAAACACTACTACGTTTTATTTATGTCTTAAAATCCTTTCCCAAAGTTAAGTTTGCGGTCACCCAAGACCCCATGCGACTAATTGGGTCATTTTCTTTATGCCCATAATAAAGGGTTAAGCCGATTGACAACAGTTTTGTGCTTAAAATTGTATTTCAGCGCTTTTATTTCACTATATGATGAGTACAGAACTATTATGCGATTAAATTTATAAAAATAGTCCCGTAAAATATCAGATATAAACAATATTCTATAAGAACATTTTTTCATTTGGACCACAAGCATGATTCAAAAAACCAAAGGTTCTGTAATAAAGCAGCTGCTCGTTCCCGCATTACAAATGTGCTTCTTAATTTCCACTTGAAATGGTAGTATATATATTGTAAACTTGTTCATACTAAAATGGGATCCATATGATATATTTAATCGATTTTATTGATTTTGACTACTTTCATAGTACCAATAATAATTTGATATATTGAATCGATTTTATTGATTTTGACTACTTTCATAGTACCAATAATAATTAATATTTGTGCTAAAGATTGTATTGCAGCTTAGCTTACAATATCTGAACAATCGGATGTATGGGAGCTGTATGTTGTATATCGTCACCTAAAATGCAAAAGGCCGTAACTAACATTTTTAGTATTTTACAGGAGAAGCAAAAAACGTTATAAATTAAAGACTACTTAAAGCTAAATATCCAAATTGTAGATTTAAGCTTAGAAAACAAAGACGGATTTGTTTCTGAAAACCAAATTAATGGGAAAAAAGCAGTTTTTAAGAAATGTTAGTTACGGCCTTTTGCACTCTATTTTTCTGAAACCAAAAAGCCGTAACTACTTGAAAAAAATTGTGCATAAAATAAAACCAATGGTTAAAATAAGAAAATGTGCTTTTAGGCTGTAACTAAAAAAGTTTTTAACAAGTTATGTCTTTTTGTATCTATTTATTGTAAGTATTTTAACACAAAAGAAATTATTTAATTAATACATTTAATTTGAGAAAATAAAATTAAATTAAACTGGTTAAGAAAAACAAAATAATTCATTTGAAAACAACAAAACCTGCATTACAAATAGCAAATTAGAATAGGTTTAAGATGTAAAGGGTATATTATCATAAAAGCTGTGGCAGTCAGCCGGAAGTAAAAATTTAAGTTCCTGCAGGTGTTCCCCATTTCTTTTTGGATATTGGTATTCTTTCGGTATGTAACTGTGAAGGTTCGATGTCCCTAAATTGTTGTTGTGTACGTTGTGGCAAAACGTTCTAATCTTCGTTGATATTTGTTTTATAATAAATTAATCCAGATGGATTATATGCCAAGGCACGGATCATATTAATAGTTGGCTCTCCGGATTTTTTGCCTGTAATGAAGATACTGAGTTTTTTATACATAATTTATACATGTGTGTTAAATTTTACCTGGTCGAATAGATACGTAGCGCTTAGGAATACTTTCGTAGTCAAGGAAATACTTGTAATCAACGTGATGCACTTTTAGAGGAAATGTGTTCTTTCGAGACTCTCTAATCAGGCCAGACAGCTCAGATGGTAAATTTATTTGTCTCTTGTTGATTTTTCTTTGAATGAGGGAGTAGGTCGAATCTTACTCCATTTGTGTATGTCCCACTATTAAATATTTGTGTGCTACCGTTATGTTTTCTTGAACACATAAAGATAATATTGCGTTAGAGAGAATTACATTTCGGTTCTGGTAGAAACAACCATCGGAATATATAATTATGTGATGAATATTTGGTGACTTTTTAATGACATTTTTTATGTATTTTATTATACATGTAGCAAAGGTAGAAACAACAAGGGTACCATCTGTTTCGTCCCAGACAAAATTGTCAGATTCATGTGAAATAACGTTATAAATTGTGAAATTGTGCACTTGTAATTTCATTTTATAGTACGTGGCATTTGCATTTGTCTGTGGAATCAATTTCACTGCCTGCATGTCAATGCATAACAACAAGTGTAATCCTGATTTGGCGTTTTCTATGTCAATTAACTTTTCATTTCTCATGTCTTGTATATCCTTTCTATGAATGTCGTACTGATCTTGGGTTAAGTTATTCGATTCGTATGATGTGCAGGTGTCGCACATATCAATTTTTGGCTTAAATATACAACAGTTTTGTTTTTTTAATACTGCCATAAATGTTGGAAAAGATACATGAACTACATCATTAGTCTTGCAGTCTTTAGAATAAACTTCATAGACATGTTTGTATGTAGCTTTTAAAATCGGACTGCAAGTACAGTTTCTTCGTATACTATCTTCGGTAGTGTGATTCAAGCTTAGGAATGTCATGCAATCATTTTTCCAGAAAATATTTTTGAAATAAGACTCCTTCATTAGTAAATGGTTTACGCTCTGATGTTATTTTGTTTTGTTCTTCTGGCGAAATATTGGTGCCATGGGAGTCATTGAAATTTACCCAATTCCTCACCATTTTCTCATTTATTCCAAGCGTAGATAAAAACATATGAAAGCACACTTGAACACGTTTAGAATGATGTTTTAAATAGTAACGTTTTGTAATTGATCTTCTAGAGTTCTTAACACCAATTCGCTTTATGTTTGCGCGTTCAACAAGATTAACGACATACATTTTTTTTTGATCCCATGACATTTTCCAGAACCCATTAAATATTTCCTTACGATTTTCTTCGGAAAATGTAGAAGAATTCCGTACAGCACTTTTCTCACAGAATTTTGAAGTACATCCAGCTTTAAGTTCTCTTGGAGGTTTTGCACTAATAATGCCTTTCGATAGTCCCATGTATTTTTTTCCTTTCAATCGGTTTATTATATTTCCAGATCTTTTATTATTTTTTTTAAGTTTTTCATTACAACCATTTTCACAATTAGTACTCATTTTATTAATTTTGTTTTATTCCGGGAATAAAGGCAGTAATGAATGAAAGATAATGAAAACAACTGTAATTACGGATAACACAATGTGTCACATTGAAAATGAATCAAAGAGAATGAAAAAAAGGGTAGTTACGGCTTTTTGGTTTATGAAGTTGTAGTTGCGGCCTTTTGATTGTCGCCTATAAATTCGTTGTTTTTGGACGTATGCATGTAAAATTTGCTGTGTACATGTGTTTCGGTTAAGTACTTCATAATCAATCAAAAAGTCAATTTTGAATTTTTTGTTAGTTACGGCCTTTTGCATTTTAGGTGACGATATATTTGATGTTTATGATTTTCAATATACAGATACATACATATGTGCAATACTTTATTAAGTGTCTAGCTGATTAAATTAAGGATTTATGACCCAAAATGCAATATCTGAAATATCGGTTGTATGGCAGCTATATGTTATATTTATCCGAACTTAATGATTTTCACTGCTAAAATAGTTCTCATAATAGCTATTCTTTTTGCAAAATTTCAGCTTTAGCTGCTTAAATTGAGGTGTTTTCGTGCTAAATGATATATCTGAACAATCAGTTGCATTGGAGCTATATGTTATTTATCTTTGATCTATAAGAATTTCACTGCTTCTATAGAGCTTAGAATAGCGGACTTTCTGTCAAATTTTTAAACCGGAAGGAGTTATGAAGCAAAATATGATATCTGAACATTCGGGTCCTATATACGATATATTCGTCCGATCTGGCCGATTCCGGCACCTGACTGCCAAATTTCATTCAAATACCTCAAAAACTAAATGACTAGTTTGCGTTTAAACAGGCGAACCGACAGACGACCATGGCTAAATCGACTCAGCTCGTCACCCTGATCATATCGGTATACTTTTGGATGGATCTAACTCTTATTGTTCTTGTACTTATAAACATCGGACCAAAGTTAATATACCATTTCCATGAAAAGTATAAAAATCGTTGGCATCACTGACTCATTTGTCTAATTTATGATTTTTTCATTAAATGACATTTGATTTTGTGATTGTGTGAATTTGGGTAAGTTTTGCAAAAAATGTGTGATATTTGATAATAATATAACATTTCTTCATTTGAAACATCTGATATTTTTGCCGATCATGGGCAAATAAAAGTGGGCTTTCTCGTTGCAGTTTCCAATATAATAATACTGTTTAATTTTTAAAAAGAAAAATCCTAGATTTCGATGTATGTACATACATATAGCAAAGCTATTCACTCCGATTCCGACCAAATTTTCCGATTCCGATGGAATTTGATTTATCTACACATTTTTTATTAATAAATTAATATAATAATTACTCAAAAAAAATAATATTTTAATAAGTATTTTATTTAGTTCCTTTCTATTACCTTTTGGCAAAAAGGGATCATATTCTTCCCTCTTTCTGCTTACTTCCAAAATCCAACTGTATAATAAGGATTGTCAAAATTTAGCTGTCAGTAAGTACAGAATCTTTTAAAATTGAATCATGGACCAAAGATAATTGATGGACTACAAGTACAATTTTGGAATATTTTCTACTGATTATTTAACGTTGATAATTATTTTTTTGTTATTTATTTCAATCAAAATGGCTGAAAAAATAAAGGAAACTTCTGCTGAGAACGAGAAGATCAGTTGCAACTAGAAGATCAGCAATTGCGATGGCGGCATTGTAGAAATTGTTAATACAACAACCAACTGCAAGAAAATACCTCACAAAGATTATTGTTCCGACTTGGGTGGCAATGTTCCCAATATTCAACGGAAAACGAACTCATACATACATAAGTATGTACCCAGCACTAAATCTATTCCTTTTTTATTTATTTACATACTTATTTGTCAGATTCATATGAGCAGTTATAATACACAAACTCAATAAAGCGTACATTTCATTACAATTTTTTTCTAGGTTAGAACATACATACATATGTATGTATGTATGTACATATGTAGTTTAAGTACAAATATCTTATATTAGTATAAGAATTTTCGGCCCTCCAAAGTTAGTGGGGGTCGGTCATACATTTGGACTCGATTGGAGCACTCTAAATGGTCAAAGTGGGATTTTTCAAAATTTGCCCCTACCCAAAAGTTCGACCCAAATTGGGGGACATCAGAATTCGTTTTAGAGGTATGGTTCCTTCGGCAAAGTTTCTTATTTTGATCCCTAGAATTAGGTATGTAGGCATGATTCAATCATACAAGGTTGGATAATTAGGCAGTTGTCTCACTCTTGCACGCTGCCTTAAGGTAGCCTGTGTTGCTCTCTTTTAATTTAAGAAAAAAATGTTATCAAACACGTGGAAATTAGTACTTTTCTTGTGAAATGGCCTGCCAGGCAACACTGTTGCCTTTTTGTAGTTTTTAAATTATTTCAGCATGCCCTACATTAAATAATCGAATTGACGGCATTCTCGTATGTTTTCCAGTAGCCTTGCTTATCTAGCAGCGAACAGGAATTGAAATTTTTTTTCTTTGCATGTAAGAAATTGATTGGTCGTTGGTTCGATTCCCGGTCAGGACAGATCATTTTGTTTGATTTTTTTTTTCAAAGGAAGCATTTTATGTTTTTTTAAATTTACTATATTATATTTTATATAAAATAACATAAAATTAAAAAAATAATAATTTATATAAATATTAACAACCATAAAATTATACAGTTAAAATATCGAATAGACGAACATTTATTAGTAGTTTTGACTAACGTCTTTAATTGATTTCTAACAGATGTATATCAATAAAAATTCCGTTAATTTTTTGACGAAGGTATTGTGTGGTGTTTTCGATATAAAAAAAATGTTTTTCCTACAACTAATGTTACATTTTTAGTGACTTGAATGTTACAATTTTATGTTCTACAAAAATGATAATTATATTTTGAAAAAAAGTTTGAAATTGTAATGAAATATGTATACAATCCTGGTCACTGGGCTTTTAAAAGATACCTCTTATTTTGGTTGCTAAAATTGATATTGAATTAAAGAAAAATTTATTATCAAAATTTTTCCAAATGTGATAGTTCTTTTTTCTGCATTTAATGGTTGAAATCATTTTTTAACAATATGTGTAAAAAATATTTGCTTCTAAATCACACTTGCGTTTTTTGTTTATATAGTTTTTGTATTAAGGTGGTATGTACATGTATACATATGTACATACATACATACATGTGTGGTTGAATATTCGGTTATATTATATTAAATTGAAATATCAAATTTCTGCAAATATGTTTCATTCTACTACCTTTGCTCGAAAAGGAATACAATATTTTCCCATTTATCAGACCTTCCTAAATGCAACCTTACAAGGCAGTCGGAAAACTTAAACGTCAATAAGTATCCAACCTTTTATAATTGAATCATGGTATCCAGGTATGTTAGCAGAAAACATTTCGTTCCCGCAAAGTATTAGAAAAACGGAATAGTTGTTTTCTATTCACGATTTGGAGATTAAGGCTTTTCTAGGAAGGTACCTACCTATAAAGACTTTTTTGAGTGGTTTTTTTTTATTTATTTTGCTTCCATATTAAATAAATAAAGCAATTATATTAAAAAGTTCAGTTATTTTTCTTACAGTCCTGTTAGAGTTAATTGAAAAATAATAAATATAAACGAATGTTATGGTCAAAATATAGCGCTACTATTTTTAAGCACACAGGTATACATAAACATTTCCCCTTGCGTTCGATTGGCGATCGGTCTTAAAATGTATGTATGTATGTATTTACTGTCGCGGTAGACGCAGGCGCTGTCGCAAGTCACCACCCACGAAGGAACGCTCAACTTGCGCACAGGTGCCTCTACTCACTAATTTGCTGTTTATGCATACAATGCACAAATTAAATCGCTTCAAGTGCTGATTAGAACTTTTCATTCATTTTCCAACTGGAGTCTCTTAATCTCCCATTCTAAAGGAAGAAACACAATCGAATATACACATTTGAAGCACCAAAAGTAATTTGACAACAGTCTAACTGATCGAGTATCCGCGCGGGAGGCGTTTCGCAATACACTACACTAATTGAGATCAAAGCAAATTGGATTTTATTAAGCTCATTAGAAAATATGAAATCAAACACACTAATTTAAAAATATTTATATTGTAAATATCGAAACCGACAACATTCGCGACTAATGGTTAAAAAAAAGTTGTTCGTGATCACAGTACAATTAACTTAGAATTGGCGTTTTTCATTACCCATTAATACCTTTTCACCTTGAATTCGGTCCATGCGACACATAAACACATGCTCGCATGCATAGCGACTTCGAGTTTGACAAACAAAAGTCAGCTGATTGTAATATCTTGCCAAATTACGAGTGATAACTCACCACAGCAAAGCGAAATGCAAGAACTGATGACTGCGTTTGGGAAAATATATGTAACTGCCCAAAACCGCATACTTGCAATCACTATTCGTATTTTGTTTTTGCATTAGCTCTTATTCGTTATTTCCTTCTCGTTATGTGCATTAGGATTCAGTGTTGCCGCTTTTTCTGTACCAATGTATACAATTTTAGAATCCCTCCAATAACGGGTCCCGCATGTCTAAGAACGTAGCGTGCTACAACTATTTTACGTACTCATCCCCTTAGTCGGGCGCAACTAATTTATAGAGCACAGCCAGCATATGTTTAAGATATCATTATTAATTAATATTATTGATCTCTTACAATTCAATACGTGCGTCATAACTATTTGCCTTCATTACACGTACAATAGAGAATTAAGTGATAGTTGACATCGACGTTACCTTAATTATCATAAGCGAGATATAACCGAAACGAATTTTTATGATTTTTCGATTTTATCGAAAATGTTTGCATGTGTTTTCTTCCCATGCATAACATAATTTAGTTATTTTTCATGAGTTTCCTGTATTTATCAAGTTACTTCACAAATTGGCAACACTGTTTATTATTTCAACTAGTACATAATTTAGAAAGAAATAGCTAGTGCACATTTTTGCTTTTGTAAGCAAGTGAGCCAGAAAAAGCTAGAAAGAAACACATGGAAGCCGATAGAAATTGACAGCATCAGAAAAAATATTCTAGCTTGCAAAAATAGTAAGTGTAAAAAGCCAAGTATTAAGATATTTTTGTAAATAAATAAAATGTGAGTACATTTACTTCATAAGTTTGAATAATACAAATAAATAAAATACGCATTACTTTTTTAGCCGTAAACGTTCTATACAATCGACTAACTTTAGAAACAAAAACAATTTGTGCCAGGGTCACGGAGCCGGTCAAATATTTTCGTTGACTACTACGAAAAGTTTCCAGACAATTATTCTGCTTAACCCAAAGCACTCTCCTTCATAGCCATTATGTCTCACACTATTCTGCTTGTGCAGCCAGCTTCCCGTCCTGAGACTCGCACTTACAGCGACTATGAAAGCGTCAACGAATGTATGGAAGGTGTTTGCAAAATCTATGAGGAACACTTGAAGCGGCGTAACCCCAACACACCTACTATTACATACGATATAAGTCAACTGTTTGATTTCGTGGATCAGTTGGCTGATATTAGTTGCCTTGTCTACCAGAAATCAACAAATACATATGCTCCCTATAATAAGGAGTGGATCAAGGAGAAAATTTATGTGCTGCTACGACAAGCTGCAGGCAATTCGAATTGATGTAAACAAAATGCACTGAAGCTAATAGCGCACGTATAACTGGAAAACAAAGGGACAAATCAGTTCAAATAAAAAAAATATGGACACATATATGTATGTATTTGTAAATTATTGCGAACTTTAATGAACTTTCCATTTAATTTACTGTAAACTCTTATAAAGCCTTTGTAAAAAACTTTAATGCAAGAGTAATTTAATACAAAGTTTTTACGTCAAATTTATAACTAATATATTTTACTATTTCAAAGAGGCCAATAATTTAATTTCCTAACCTATAGTAATCGGAACAAGAACATTTTTTTGGAAATTGTTGCAGCATTGAACCTACTATCCACAAATTTAAGCATTTATTTCCGAAAAATGATGAAATATTACGCAACAGTGCAAGAAGCAATTAATTCGAAAGGCAGTTGTATAAATAGAACGTACTGAACTTTGATGTATTTTAAAACTCAGATTTTGGGGGAAAAATGTCTTAACTAAAGTTAAATATAAGTTAGCAATAAGGTTGAGTTTGAAGGAAATACAGATTCTCTAAACTTGCGTACATACATAGAAAATACAAACTGAAAACTCTGTTATTGATATAAACGAATAGCATTGGATGTGCAAACTTTAAACAATAAACGACAAAAAAAAAACCAAAGATTCCTTTTAATATTCGTTTTACACCCTCTGCAAGTGTCAAATAATTTATATAAATCGCTGGAAAAAACTAAAGCATAAACACATGATATTATAAGTTAAAAGTTGTGTGTTCTACGTGGAGGACAACATAATATATTTAAAAAATGTTTACAAATTGCGTCGCTTTACGTCCTTTCCTCATACTTAATTTTAATAATACCCTAGCATATTTGAATATTTAACTTTATTCGCGTAAGGATTGTTAATTTCGTTTATAAAGATCTGAACAACACATTTCTTTTAACTAAAAATTAACATAGGTTTTTGTAGGATGAAGGCTAGTGCATAAACGCATTACTACACAGCAAAGGACTCTGATTCCTAAACTGTAATTAATGGAAATGTCTTATATGACTAGAAATACTGAAATTTTAAATTCCGACTTATTTATGAAAATAAGGCAGGGTGCGGTGCGTTCGAGCTACGTAATAATTGCCGCGAAATTGCAGCCTTGTTTCCTGTTTGCAACTGTTCTGCTGGTACTTAGCTGATGCTGTGCTGTAATATCGTAAATTATTAATCCACAGAACGTAATGCGACTATAACTTTTATCCTGTGAGATGGAAATGTTATTAAATTTAATAATTTATGAAGTGGAGGAAGGTTATAACAATTCTATATTAACGAAAAATACGAATGAAAACAAATTCTGCTTTTATACCAAACCGGCATCGTAGGAGTAGCTTTGTAATCGAAATCAAAGAATTAATTAAAATTAAAAATACAAGCCACATAAAGTTATAAATACACCTAAGGAATAAGTTAATTGTGTAGGTATAATATGAAATAAATTAAAATTTCGTTAGCTTTTCTTCTCCGATGCCATTGCGCACAACTTGCAGTACAAATTTGTCTGATACATATTATGCGCAATATTTATTCGCAAAATGTGCGCTCGAACGCTCGGCGTGTTGCAAGTGTTGCTAGAAGTTCGCACAGAACGTTATACATTGGCAAACCCATAATACAGTATTTTCGAAAAAAAGAACACCTGCGATATTTTCTTATTCTAAGATTAAAATAGGAGGTGGCACTTACCACTTTTGTCATATACATATGTATGTACGTGCATTTAATCAATCTCCAAACCCACTCAACTAACACCCCTCTCCCTGTGGTCCGACCCTGTTGAAACGGCTCGTTTCCTGGACCTCTCGTTAGTTGAGCTTGACGATAATGATTGAGGGAGCTCGCCAGCCCAGTGGGGCGTAGCTATCCGCTACAACAACAACAACACAACCACTTTTGTCATATACATATGTTTGTACGTGCATTTAATCAATCTGCATCAAATTTGGTTGGCTTGACATCCTTTAACAATTTCTTGGAAATTGTTGACATTACAAGGTACTTAAGAAAAAATACTTCAGCAAAAATTGCGAGGGTACACAAAATTCAGTTTCATGAACCAATTAATACATATAAAATTGGTTGAAGGGACCTAACGTTTAATGCCTATTCCAAACGGCGAATGTAATTTGTGACCCTTTTCATGACAGAAATGTTTCAATAACTTTGAGCAATGAACAAATATAGACTAATACCCGTATTCAAAATCGTGCTTATATTTCGACCGAATTAGCACAAATTCTAGTCATATGTAGGGGAGCACCACTGGAAATATATTTGAAATCCCTAAGACTTTTTGTCTTATAGTACTATGTGTTGGTAGTTCTGATAATTAATTAACCTTTTACGTGTTTGTAAAGATGTGCAGTGTTTGTTGTCACTTGTACGTGCAAAAGATATTTTTAGCACTTGAAATTGCTCAATTCGGGACTGCTTGATGATTTGGAAAAAGTTTTTTGTTTACTATTCGTATTGCCAATCTTCTTGAAGTCAATAACAATCGTAAGTATGTTCATTCATGATGTTTACACGGAAACTTTTAAAGGTTAGCATATTTCGTATCGTTTCAAGTACGCTTGGAGATGGATGAACCAGTTTATAATATAAAAGCAAAAACGTAAAAAAATATTCCTCAAAAACGTAAAAAAATGAGCATGAAAAAACTAACAAAATCTTAGAAATCTTGACGATTTTTACATTCCAATATGAGGCATTTCAATGTTACTTATTTCCGTATTAAATTAGATACATATGTATTCATGAAAAATCATTTTTTTTACGATTGTATGATTATTTCTGTCTTTTTGGATTTTGTAATTCGTTTTACTACTTTAAAATATGAAATATATGTTAGTTTTGTGCAGATTTCATTGACATCATAAGTGGTTCAACTATCCCCATAGGGTGGTTCAAGTATCCCCACGGGCAAGCACACTTGAACAAAATTCGAAAAATATGTGCATGAGTAAAAAAAAATATAAAACTATTATATTTCATATATAATCATTAATAAACTTGCAAAATTATGTTAAATCTTTAAAATTACTGTTGAAACGATCATTATTAGGCAACACTCCAACAATAATAGCAATAAACATAAAAAGTGGTTTAACTTTCTCTACTCTCTCTTAGGTATTTGTTTCCTCAGGTGACATCAGGAGGCAACCGGTCACTGGCCGAATTGCGGCGTTCTGAGATGACTGTAGTTTTGTCAACTGTGTCCTGCCAGTTTCCGGCGACCAAATTGGCGCTACGTAATTTTACCGAACGGCCAACCTTCCTTTGTCTTTGCTCCAAGTGCTGCCGGCGAGCGACCTTAGGGCTTTGTTGCGTCTCTGTAACTTGTTGGCGAATGCGGTTGTGTGCGCCGAGGAGACTAAGCTATCGAACAATTAACCGTCGGAATGGCGACAGCGTCGATTTTTATGTCAAGGTTCAGCCCGACGTTCATCGTCCAAGATGTAAAGAGGGTCACTGTGGTTTTAGCAGGAGAAAGCGACAAATTGCGTCCAGTGAAGAAGTTGGCAAGTTCTAGGAGGTACCCGTTTACCTTCTCTGGCGGAGAAGTGAGCTTCGAGATATTGTAATTGAACAGAAGCGGGTATAGGACGACACGCTGTGGTACCCCCTGTTTAATCCTAATTGGTTTGTATGAGGCGTCTTGAAAGCTTACCGAAGCTTGACGGCCATTCATTTCGTTTCAAATATTGTAAGAGACACGACTTAATTTTCACGAACTTGTGATTGGCCAATTGCAATATTCTTACGTAGAACAGGATTTTAAATTAATGCAACACGCATTCGCACAGTCAGTTGATGAAATCTACAAGAGAAGCACTATAAATATTAGCGAATTATCAAATGAGGGTAAGAGGGTGGACGGCACTGGAAGTACTTATTTATGGTTTAAAGGATTCTTGGTTCAGACCTGGGAAGCGGGAATGAAGATTAAATATAAAAAAGGAGTCTGATGAGGAGATGTAGTGATCTACTAAATAGCGGCTTAAACTTCTCCCTGTTGTTGTTGTTTTTCTTAACAAAATCTTACATTAAACTGGCCACCGGCTCAATTAACAATGATCATTTCGAAAAAAAAATTCCTACATTCTGATTCATTCCATATGAAGTTTTGTTCAAAAACTGTTATTTATGGTCCCTTATTTACACTGAACGTATGAATTTGAACACTTTTCCAAAATAAACCATTTCTTTCCGTTACTCTCACATGCCCGAAATACACCATGGGCTAAGGCAGGGTAAAAATCGAGCGATCATGAGCCGACTGTAGTATAAAAAAAGAAAAGGGGTCGTTTCACTTAATGATTCGGGTCGCTATAATATGTAGTGCAATATATACATAAATTAAATTTAAAGTCTTTAAAGCTTCGAACAAAAGAAAAATGTACATACAAGGAAAAAATCAATTTAAAAAAAAAAAAACTAAGATGCACGTTTAAAGTTCATTTATGCAAGGGGTCCGGGTGAAGCTTAAAAATATATAAAAATGTATGCAGGGCCGGCGGAAGCCTATGGTAGTATAGGTAGTCCTACCCACTCGGAAAACTTAAGATAATTTCAGAAAGGAGGAAAGCAAATACTACTTTATCTCACTACCCTTTCGGGCTGAAAGTGTTCCGCCGGCCTTGCAAGTATGTGTGTATGAACAAATAGCAGGAGTTTAATTACACAAATTTTTGGCAGTTTGCAAAAACCATTAACTCAATTAAAAATCTTATTTGATATTTTTTGGGAAGTTGGCTTTATTAGAGAATTGGCCTCTTTCATGGCGAGAGAGAGAGAGCATTTAATTTAAATCATTTTAAATTTTTAATAACTTTGAGACCATATGTACATACATACATACATACATATGTATGTACAAAGAGCATTTTTTTAAGATTGTGGTTGTTGTGATTGGCAGAACTTGTTTTCAAACGAGTTAAATGATTACAGATTAAAATTTCCGAAAAACAATTTCATGTGATTTAGGGTCGGTTGCGCAATATCTGATTAAAATTACTGGCGGCAAGCTACAAATCAGCGACTACTTATTACGAATGGCTTAGTTATTATACTGTTTGATGTGCCTTGCTTTATATATTATAGAATGCAAATATTTAAGTAATTATAAAGCATTTTAAACAACATTTCAATTTTTATGAATTTGGTCAAGGTGTGACAACAGCAATTGCAAGTTAATTAATAACACTCAGTCCACTTATGCGCACTCATTTACTTTAAAATAATTGCATTTCGTAAAAAACCACATATGTAAGTTCATAACTTTAACTTATGTATATTAAAGTCTGTATGTTTTCATGTTCATAAAACATTTATGCACAATGAGGAGATTCACAAAGTGTCGTAAAATGTTGTTACGTTGTAAGGTCATTCAAAATTTTCAGTAGTTCAAAATCTATTTTTTATTACGTTTTCGTTGCACTGCACAGAAAAAGGATGTAAAATAACACAACTTGAACGTTTTCAAATATTACGACTTTGCGACAATACAACGCCTTGTGAATCACCTAAATGATTCCGTAGTATTTTTTAAAAGTACATACATACATATATGTATGTATGTATGTGTGTTTAGTACGCTTATACTAAAGCTCTAAATAATATAAAATACTTAATGCCAATTATGGAAGCTTATATGTACATACATACGTATGTATGTATGTGTTTGTACATAAAAAGGTATGTATGTTAAACCGGTTATTGGTCTGTATCGAGGTGAATGCTGTCATTTACGGAACACGAATAGTTAATATGGGCTGCTAAAAACAAAACCAATACACGCAATTAATTAAAATCACTATTTTTTATTGTACAAGCACAACGCTTAAAAAGTGCATTGTTGTAAAATCACAGCTTCCCATGCACTGTAATAAATTATGGGAGGCGCCGTCCTCTTTATACATACATATGTATACCTCAGTTATGTATCCTTTGCCTCTCTGTTGTAGTTTCAGGTTCCATTTCATATTCAATTTCTATTTTATGTTTCTTAAATTGGCGTTTCGTCGTTTTACTACTGCTGGCCGCGTCTGGGGAAGTCTTTTTACTTGATTTCGCTGGAGCACGCACGAAAGTACCGGCCGGTGACGTATCCTGTGTTGCAAGTAAAAAACGAAGTAGTAAGGTATTCACGTGAATATATAAATATGTACGTGTTTATATTGTATTTGGTACTTAATTATTCGGTCAACAATAAGACACACAATATTTTAAACATATATGTATGTATGTACATACATACATAAGTATAGAATAGAAGTAGTAAGAATGTAAGTTCATATGAAAATAAAATAATTTTCTTAAAACACTTTGATAGTAGCTAAATCCTACAGAACTTTCAACTTTGATCGGTAACGAGGACAAACGTCAAGTAATTAATGTAATTTTTACGACAGCAAATAAGATCCGCTTAATTGATGTACGGAAAGTTAACACTGCAGCGACTAACAACAATTAAGAAGTAAACACGCAATACCGTAAGAACCCGTACGAAATCAGCACATTTTGTATTTTGTTGTTTTTGTTTCAGATGTACACCTGCAAGGTTTGTAGTGGCGAAAATTGGATTAACCGAGATTTAAATTAGGATCATTATTATTTATTGGTCTTGTGCATACAATTTAACCAATTTTACAATATTTTTGAACCACTCAAGCGAAAAGTTTTTTGATATTTTAAGAATACAAGAATATAAATCTCGCGACAGGTGATTACGATAGCCGCGTTTTAGATACGAGCTTATCAGAATGAAAGTATTTGTCAAACTGAAATATTCATATTTGTAGTATCGTTAGCAGCATCATCGCAGCGATTTACGAAATGTGTTACCACATATCTCATTGCAATACAATCTAGACAAGTGCTTCAAATTAGAATATATACATACATATGTACGTACATATATGTACATATATATAAATGTACAAATATATTTATATGTTTGTATATACACGTAGTAGTAGCTCTAAACCATAATTGTACCGAGCCGGTAGCGCTAAAGCAACACTAGAAGACACCGACTAAAATAGGAATGCAAAAATAACATTATATCCGAATTTGCACAACTTATGGTCATAAAAATATTCGTTATAAGTTAATTAAGTTAAACTAAAATTATAAAGGCTATTTGTCCAAAAGAAACATTTTACAAAGCTACGCACCTCAATATCGTCCCCATCATTATCACTATCAGAAATAGCGAAATCACTGCTCATATCAATTTCTTCCCGTTCACCTGAATCGCTGACCGCCTCATCCTCTTCGTCGTCACTTTCTTCATCCGAATCGGCTTCAACAAATTCTTCGTCAAGCAGCTCTCGACGCATTTCTTCATCCACTTCCATTTCCTTTTCAATTTCTTGTTCTTCGTCTTCGGCCAACTCTTCATCTTCCACCTCTTCCGCTTCCAACGCTCTATTGAATGCTGTTTGTGGAAAATTATATATATCTTGGTAGGTGCCACTTTTTAATCGCTCCAACAACTCTTTTTCGATATGATTGTCGATTTTTGCAGCAATCAATGCTTTTTGTTCTCGTCGCCCTTCTCGTCTCTCAATCTTTCTTGAAAGTGGCACGATCAATTTCTGCCGCCGCAGTTTTAATTTACGCATACGTATAAGGTACTGTGTGATTTTCAAAAAACGTTGCTTATTCTTGGCAATCATATACTTTGGCCAAAACACTAAATTTTCGTTGATCTGCTCAATGGCCTTTTCAAAGTTGCGAGACAATTTTACACGTTCCCACAATTTATTTGGCATATGTGCTCTTTCAGCAGTCTTCATGAATAGATAAATTATACCCTTCTCCTCACGGACAGTGGCATATTGAGAGTTGGCCAATGGACAAGTGCGGCGCGTACAGAGACCGGTAAGATTGTACTCATGTCGACAGAATGTTCGCGTATCAGTTCTATTCAAGAAAAAACTTATCCTTTATCTCATAATCAAATTTTAAATATATCTTACTTGACTTTGTGGGAACAAAATGATTTGTTTATAATGCTCCAAACCACCTACATTTATATAAAATCATTTTTTGGTTTCAAATTAGGGTAATTCTTCAACGTTATCAATTTTACTTACATCATCGTGTTGCATTGTTGATTTATGTATATATTATTATTTAATATGAATGAAACTCAAGCGTAGAATTCAATAATTCCAATCAATAAAACACGTGTAGTCAACGATCCCAAAAAACAAAAACGTCTAGGACATTGAATTAGACGTCAAACACATCATCAGCTGAATTAAGAGTAGGAATATATGATATCGAACGATATTCAATATATCAATATCTTCGTTTAGTATATCGGAAATTATATCGATATCAGAAGTTGTGATACGATATCCATACAATATTTTGGCTTTCAATAAAGGGATGATTGTGCATAGTTCGCAAGATTGATATAGAAGAGATTGCGCCGACAGCTAACAAAAATAATTTACGATCTGCGCATGTACGTCACACCTGCAATAACGTATTTTCATCTTGATTGGAGAATTGCTTTATAAGTTCAAATAATATACAAAAATCGCGTTGCACTTCACAAAAAACTTTAATTAAACATTTAAAATTATAGAACACCAAATATTCACTTCACTCGTGTTAGAATTTTAAACAAACTTTGCCGATGTGACGTCATTTTGAGCAGCTGAATGCCAATATCGTAAAGCAAAAAGGTAACGGACCTGCGCAAGGCCCAATCTCTTATTTATCAATCTTGCATAGTTCGCATAAATTTACACCTTAATCTCCACTGTGCCATATGGCATAGATATAACCCCTCAGCAAACGGTTTTTTTAATTTTATTGAATAGAGTCACAGTGAGTAAACATTTTCGATTTATTTAAGAAAAATGCAAAACATATGCGAAAGATGATTCATTGAATTCGAGCGAAGCTTCGTATTCATCAATTAAAAAAAACTTATAAATTTCGTTAGATATAGAAGAGAACAACCCAGGTTGAAATTTTTTGAAAGTTATCCGAAACAAAACGTAAAAACTCCGGTTTCGTATTTTCTAAAGTACTTTACATATGAGCTTATTTTTTAAATGAGAAATGTCAAGCCCAGCAAAAGGTTTTCATCTGCCACGACTAGTGCGAAAAAGCCATGCTTTCAACTTTTAGCGGTCTTCATGAGCGACATTTCGCTTGCTATCTCAAGTAAGCGAAAATTGAAAGCCTGCTTTCTGCTTCTTGTCGACGCAAATGAGATAGAGATTTGTTCACTGGGCATTTTGAATGCATACTTTTTCATTTGTAACATGTCATCGAGTAAAAAGCTTCTTGCCCTGCGTGTTATTTAACTCTAAACGCACTCATATTGTCGCTATAAATTAATTAATTTAAAAATATCAGAAACGCGACACTCGTATTTATCATTATAACTTATCAAAAGGCTTTTTTGTGCTAGAAGAGCCTAGCTTATTTGGAATGAGAGACTTAGCCAACATAATTATATTGGCTTGAGAAAAGTTATATTATCAAATAAAACACGCCTATTATAACTTGATAAACGATGTTGCCACAATTAAAGATGCTAAGAAATGCGTAAGTAGCTGTCAAACAATAAAGATGACAGTTGAAAGCATTCTTTCTACTTTTTGCGGTCTTCACGTGATACATCTCGCTTGCAGTGAGGGCCCATAAATTATATATGCGAATAGTATATCGATTCTGATATTATCGTTAAGATAATATCGTATCGGAAGCAAAACATATTGTCAATATCGATAATATAACAACAATCCTAATGTTGGGTTTTCGCGATTTGCAGAAAGCGTGAAATACATTGCTGGAGTCGGATAAAATTCAATTCAATTTACGAAATGTATAATCAACTCTTGCTATCGCTGGCCATTACTACAATTCCGATCCTAGCCTTTGTATTTGTGGGTCTTTTGCTGCTGCATAAACTGTTCATAAAAATTCGGTACTTTTATTTTACCACACACCGTTTACCTAACCTCATTTAATCGTTTAAAAAAATTGTGTCCAAGAACGATATAATATTTTCTTTTATTAGTTTTTGTTTTTGTCCACCGAATAAAAATAATATAAAATTGTTTATCGCGCCCAAATGAAAGCTAAGTTCTTTTTACAGATCTAATTTCGACGTGACTGTCAACTGCTGGTTTTGCAGTCAAAATACTCGCGTACCCTACTTCGATTCAAACTGCTGGACATGTCCAAATTGTGAACAATACAATGGCTTTACCAAAGACGGGGACTATAACCGCGAAATATTTCATCACAGGGATGTATGCGGTTCATTTAACACTGTGACAGGAAATAATACATCTGAACGTGACACATCTAGTTATGCACTGTGCGCAGCCAAAAACGGCTTTTGTCATGACTGCAACGAGGCCCAACGGTTGAAGGTGGAAAAGTTGGCACAGTTTGAACCGAAAAATGAGTATCATTTCGATAAGGAGCTTAAGGTTTATAAGTATGTTTTACTTTATTTCTGATATGAATTGGAGATTTATCCTTTTTTTCACAGGGAAAAACTTGAAGAACAATATCGTTTGTGTGAGACGTGCGATCGTCATTTACGTAAAGTGCTTCATGAAAAGAAAAAAATGGTGTTGGGTTCAAAATTTCTTGATTTCATTATAAGAGGTGCCGAAAGTATGAAACAGCCACATTTCAATCAAATCCGCTTGCAACAGCGTCAGCATTGGAAACGTCGCCTTGCGCTTCATATATCAATACTTACAACAGTAAATTTATTCTGTGTATGTTGTATGTTGCCGCCTTTGACCCTCGAGCATCTCACTTCATTATTGGGCCAACGATTCGGTCAGCAGTTGTTTATTGCAATTTCTCATGTTTTAGCATTGGCTCATGTGTTGAACACATATTTGTCAGCTATTTTAACGAATCATTTGGTAGAAAAATGCAAACTATTTGCTCGTACAATTTGTATGATGCTTCTGTATTCGCTGGGGCTAAAAGTTCCTCAAATTACACGCATTAACTTTTCTTCGATTTACGTACTCGCATACCCCTTTGTGATACTCGGAATGTCTTTTGGTTACAATATTGTTGATGGGTTTAAGTTGACGCGTTTTACTTTTTTGTTAGCCTTGTGGAGTGCATTTGCTGGCGGTTTAGTGGAACAATTTTACCTAAAATCAAGTGCATTAATGGTAAGTATTGTAAATACGTATTTTGAAATGTCTTATTGCTAAGTTATAATAAAAAATTTGTTTACAACAGCTTATTGCATCAGCACTAACCTTCGCACTGTCTATTACAAATGAAGTCGATTTATCACCGAAACTACACGATACTAGTATGGGAAGTTTTCACAAAATCTATTCTGAGGACTACTTAAGCGACGAGGATACTATAAGCGTATTGAGTCAACAATGTAACTGTAGTGATACTAGTTCAGTTCGTTCCACGTTACTGGGTGGAAAATCTTCACCACTTCAAAAAAGCCGACTAAATAGGTCGCCCGTCACTGGATTGACACTTTTTTCACACAATAAGTCTAAACCCCAACTTTCCCCTAATTACAGCCACCAATCTGGTTACTTCAGTATACCGTGCAATGCTGGCTCAATTCAGCCACATCATGCAGATCCATCAGTTGGAGACTTTAACAATGCCTTCTCAGTGGCTTCATTATCTTCACCTACTCCATTTTTTGGTGCGACCTGCGAGATAAATAATCAGCAGCGTCCGCTCTTTACAAATTTTGTTTCGAGCGTCAATAACATTAGAAATAGTATGAACGGTTCATTCTCAGATGCCTTTTGTAGCGGTGAAACAAATTTACATGACATGCAAAAACAAAGCAAGGACATATTTGCTCACAGTCGCCATGGTGGCTCAATCAATCGGCGAAGTTTTCTGGCGAATTCGACATTACATTCACCATTTTCATTATCCAGTAATGTGGTTTATCACCAACGGCGTCCGACCTCGACGAATATGCTTACACCATCGCGTTTCAGCACAACTTCTCTTCCCAGCAACGCGCTAGGTCCCACTTCATTTTCGGTCGAATCTTTTAATCACATTAACAAAAATTTTCCAACTGCGCGTCAGACTATGACCACCATAGGAGAAAATCTATCTCGGGCTTCTTCGCAGTCGTCGGGGTTCGAATCACAAAATGACCGTCTGAATCTGACTCGTGAAAACTCGTTCAACACAGAGGGAAATGATTTGGCACCGCAGACAAAAATATTAGATTCCACACGCATTTTCCAGCCGATCACGACTAACAATCGTTCAACTTTCTCGCCACGTCCATCATTGCTGTCTAATCCTCAGCTTGTAACCCCGTTGACTGTAAATTGCGGAGAGCCGACTCCAATGGGTAGTTATTCGCCATCGGATTTTTGGAGTACCTCTAATCCAAGGAAGAACATTGGAGGCCGTGATATATTCAATTTGCGTAAAATAAATGAAGAACTGCCACTACCCACTAACAAATATAAACGCGGAGACTTGCTCAAAAAATGGAAGGAGAGACAAATGAATTCTTAGCTAGCGCAAAATCGGTTAGGCACACCTATGTTCGTAATTTCCTTTTATATTGGGGAAAAATTTATTTAATTTAATTTATTAATTTCAAAGATCTGAAGTTATATTTAGGAGTTTACATTTACTTAGTTATTAATGATTGTAAGGTTATTATAGTTCTTATTGTTCTATATAAAATATTTTTTTTTTTTACTTAAATTCATGTATTTGTTTTTAACAATTTTAAGAAAACAACAAATTTAAAGAAATTGTGTTCATCAATCTTGCTTCATTTATTGAGAATGAATGACTTATTGAGAACATTAACAGCTAGTGCAAGTTCAAAATTGCATGTTGTTTAGAATTGATGCAAAATATGAACACGATGGCAGTATTGAATAACGCTGGTTTGCAAATTTTAAGTATGAAAAACTTATATATGATTGATTTATGCGTATGAATTAATCTACTAATTAGCATTTTCGGCAATATGTAAGTAAGATATGTTGTATTCTGGAACTTGACTCTTTATACAAATGCAAGAACGTGCAATTTTGAACTAAATCCTACATATATATATGTACATGAATGTACGTATATAAGTATATTATTAACTTAGATAATTTAAATTTATTTTTGTAAACCATACACTGCCATGCAAATATCTGCACAAGTTGGTTCAAAAGACTTATGGATACGTTTAAAAAGTGTTTAAAAAAAATAAAGTCGTTAAAAAAAACGTTAGCAACTCGACATTTTATTGAAGGTTTGTTTTTTAAACATATTTCGGCAGATGAAAAAAGTGCTTGCATTTATTAAAAAAAAAAATATAGTAAAAGGCAAGGCCCATTAAACAGCAGCCAAGGCCTTGGGTAGGAGCATTAAAGAAAATGCAACCCTGGGCTATATTTTGTAATTTGTTGTGGTCCATCCATCACCCTTCAAAATAGATACATATATGTATATATATAAAATTTGACGAGTTTGATAATTCTAAATGTAAACAAAATGTAGGCGTTTCTACATTTTGCATGACAAACTCGTTTGTTTTCAATGCAAAGAGTGAAAGACTCACTGGTATTCCTTCAAAAACGCAAAAAATGGTCGGAACGCATACAACTTTTTGCAGAAATCGGCATACCGAAACTATGTTCTGGATATTAAAAACAAGATCCGACCTTTCTCCGTCTTTTATAACACAATGACCAATTTCTGAGTATGTAAATATCAAAGTACATATGTACATATGTATGTATGTATGTTTCCAAATGACGTTAACGCAAAATTTGTATAAATTGGAAACATACATATACATAACACTATATTGTAAAGGGTTACTGTACAATATCTGCCACTATAGTTTTTTGTGTCTTTAGTTGAATAATCAATGAGTGAACATTTGCTAATTATAAAAAATTCTTAATCCTTATTTTGTATGAGTAAACTTCGTCGAAAAAGGGTATAAGCCCCACACACTGAAGGAACCCTCTTTAAATTTATTTTTTGGCGCAACTGCAGATATGTCAAAGTCGCTTTTATGGGTTTGTCACATGTATTCACAGATAGTGTGAAACCTGCGCATGCGCCATGATTCAATTATAAAATTTGATGTACTTACTGACAGCTAAATTCTGACACTCCTTAATCTATAGCTGTATTTTGGAAGTACGCAGTAAGGGGGGAAATGTGATCCCTTTTTGCGAAAAAGTATAAGTATTAGAAAAATACTAAGTAAAATACGTATTAAAATAGTATTTTTTAATTAATTCTTTAATTTTTGTACTAACTCTTATATCTGCGGAATTTTATACTTCCATTTTATACAAATAAATATGTGGAAATTTAACTCTATTTTAATTGGGAAATAATAAAAATTTAAGGTCGATCCTTGAGCCAGCAAAAGAACTTAATTTAAAATGGCAAGGTCGCCAAAATCAATATTATCAATAAAAATTTTAATTAAAAAAACTCAATCATCGTGGTTGTGTATAAAAACATAATTCCACTTCTTTATTGCACATATGTACATATGTACATATATATTTTCCGAGAAATGCGGTATTAAAAATTCAGAGGTGGTACGGCCACTCTTCCAATAATTTATAGTTTTCTCCATGACCATGCAACTGAATCTATATATGTAGATCCCTCAGTCTATCTCATCCCAATTTATCGCTATTTAAAAAAAAAAATTCAATCTTTTAATGCAGGCTATAAGCTTTATTCCTGATAAATCTCATTCCAACTCGGTGACCCCTTTTGATATGATTATATTACAAACATAAAAACTTTCAAATTTTAAATATTTGGATTAGATATTGCAAATTTGGTAGGAATCGGAATGAATAGCTTCGCTATACATATGTAGTACATCGAAAGTGATCATTTTAATTTTGCTTTTAAAGTAATTCTCAGAAAAGAAAAAAATTAAATTCTGATCCCTTAAAACTGAAGAAACTACGTACATTTGTACTAAAACTATCTCAATTTGATTGCTGAATTTTTACACATTGCGCAGATAGGTTACTGCCAATATATAAGTATTATATATGTATAGGATTAGAAATTATAATTACGCAAAATGTAGATAAGATTGTTTTGTAAACAAAGTTTTTTTTTTGTTTTTGAAAACAAAAATTGTTTTTGTAACCAAAGTTTGATTTGGTAGGGACCACATATAAGAAAAACCTCCAATCAGCTGCTAACATTATATTACCTGTTTATTATACCATGAGTGAAAAACTAAATTTTGAAGTGCTTATACAAGAAATTGCATTAAACCCGTCACGAGTTGTGCGTGTTTTTGGCGAAATAAAAATAAACGTTAGTTTGAAACCGTTGCCGTAAAACTTCTGGGAACTCGCTTCCGCGAAAAACTCGTTTCTTTAAAGAGCAAAGGAACTGTCTTCGCCTGAAGTCGTTTATAGAAGATTACAAAAAAAAACCCCTGTCTGTTTTGGAAGCTTAAATTAAAAAAAAAAAACAGTTGAAATGTGAACTCTCAAATAATTCTGTTAACAATTACTTACATTGTAGGCGTTAGCTTTAGATAAGATAGAGCATCTATGAATTTCAAGATGGATCCCGGTGACAGGGAGTGGGGGGTCTCCCTTATCCTGTCGCAGAAGCGACACAGATCGCTCGACCAGACCTGGCCAGGTCGTCTGCCATCTCATTTCCCTCGATGCCTGGGTGACCTGGAACCCATGAAAGACTTATGGTATTCCTTTTTGCCAGTTCATTGAGCCTATTTATGCACTCTAAGACCATTGAGGTTTCTACCTCGAAGGACGTAAGGGCTTTGAGCGCTGCCTGGCTGTCGCTTAGGATGAGTAATCTCGCACCGGGATAGTTCTTTTGCAGATTTAATTCGGGACAAGCACTGATCGCATATATTTCCGCCTGGAAGATGCTGGGAAAGGTGCCCATATGTAGCGAGAGTTTAGCTCTGGGACCATAGACGCCTGCCCCAATACCATCCACGGTATTTGAGCCATCAGTATACCACTGCAATGTACTTCGCCGAACCCAGCTCCCCAGAAGGGAGGGGTTCCACGACATTTTGTCTGTAATATCATCAATTCTGAAGTGTCTTTCAAACACTATTTCTTAAATTATATCATCCCTGGGAAAAAGAGCTAATGGGAGCTGACAGCCCAACTTCTCCCTATATTTGGACGATATTACCTTGAATTTGCCGTAGCCTTCTCTCGCAAAGTTCAGCTTTGAGCGTTTTGCTGCCTGTACTACATGTGTATGGAGTGGCTCGAAGTCCAGGATCACATCTAGCGCAGCCGTCGGACATGTGCGCATTGCTCCCGTAATGCAGACACATCCCAGGCGTTGCAGTTTGACAAGAGATTGCCTTACTGTAGCCAGGTTGGTCCTTGAGCCCCAAGCAACTGCTCCGTACGTAACAATTGGTCTAACTATCATGGTGTACATCCATCTCAAAATCTTCGGTGTGCATCCCCAGGATTTACCATTTAGACGCTTGCACACCATGATTAGGCCCAGGTACTTCACTTCTGTGGCAATTGCAGCCAGTGCACAATCTTTTCGCTAGCTGAAGTCCTCTCTGAATAATGTCACAGAGAGTTCTAGGGAACTTTCCTCTCGCAATGATCACAATGTCATCCGCATATCCCTGACAGCGAATGCCAAGGGGGACAAGACCTCTCCTTGCGGACATCCATTGACTGTTTTGATCTGTTAAACACTGTTGCCATTATGTGTTTCCGCAATTCTGGTGTGTAGCAACTCAGCTATCCATTTCCGAATGGTAGGCTGCACACCACGTCCGGCCAGCGCTTGATTGACACTTTAATGAGTTGTATTAGCGAAGGCACCCTCAATGTCGAGGAAGGCGCAAAGCACCGTTTCTCCACATTCAAAGGCCTCCTGAATCACCTCGGTCAGAGCGAAGAGCGTAGGGTCCTTCAATCTGCCTGCCCTATAGGCATGCCGATCAAAATGCAAAGGCTTTCGCTTGAGAGCGGTACGCCTAATTTCATTAGCAATTCTCTTCTCCATAGCCTTAACCATGAAAGGAGTAAGGCTTATTGGCCTTAAGAATTTGGCAAGCGAGTAGTCTCGTCTACCTATTTTTGGTATAAAGATAACTCGAGCTCTATGCCATACCTCAGGGAGGTATGCCAGACTAGATGAGGAGTTAGTGGCGTCTCGCTCTGTTGTAGCATCACAGGACTAATGCCGTCCACTCCCGGGGTCTTGTGGCCCCTCAATGTCGAGGAAGGCGGAAGGCACCGTTTCTTCACATTCAAAGGCCTCCTGAATCACCTCGGTCAGAGCCCGGCTGACTGTTTGCCAGTTAATGAGCTCCCTGGCTACTTTCCAGTCAGTCGGGGTCGGGCTGATGGCCCGAAGACCAGGATTCCACGACACCGGAACCGCACCCGGGAAGTGAGCCGCCAACAGAGCACGCGACCTCTCTCTCTCGTTGCTTGTATAAGTACCATCAGGTAGCTTAATTGCCAACCTGGAGTCTGTGTTTGCCTTTGCCGGAACCCTGTGGAGTATGGCAGCTGCAGGGACTGCAGTAACATTTTCGCAGAAGCTGCCACGACGTCTCCGATGAGAACCGCCATCGAGAGATCAGAGGGCTAGCCAATTCATTGCTGAGGGTAATGTCTAAAACTTCCTGTCGAGCCCTGGTTACAAATGTCGGTGTATTTCCGACATTTCTTATACTAAGGCCCCTTACCCGGCCTTTGTAGGTCCACGGTTCTTGAATGAGCAGGATGCCCAGGTCATCCGTGGAAAACCTGCTTGCAATGACCGCCGAGTCGGCTATCGCATGGTACAGGTTGACCTGGGCTGCTCGCATGAGTGTTTCTGTCAGAGCTGGGCCTCCTTAGGTCGATGCCTTCTAGGAGCTCCTGGGTGGAGGGCATTTGCTCACCTGAGCCATCGGCATGCGCTGACTCGGGCACCTCCACTGGAGCTGACGATTGGCTCGCGCCTTGCTGGCCGTCGGTAAAACCGCCGCTGACCCAGTCACTGCAGGCTCGCCAGGAGCCACAGCCCCAGGTATCTGGGGAGCCTGTGGCGGAGCAGTCTTGCCTACCTGTGCCCTGGGCCGCCACGGCCTCATCGTGACGCTGCTGAACCTGTAGTTGACTACAAAGCCAGCTCCCTTAAGTTGACAAAGGATTCCTCATCGACGCAAAGGTTTAGTCGGAGCCGTTTTCCACAGCGGTCTTTGACATCACCCTCCATGCCGAGGTGTGGAATTCAGAGTTCTGTGCCCGGAGTAAGTCCATGGCATAACTGGTCAACTCCACACTGGTTCTTGGGTGCACAAAGTTGGTCCTAACCAGCCTTCAAACTGCGGTATCTTTTCCGCTAACCATGCTGTGGTACCTTCATCCTTGTAGTCCACAAGGAGCATGCCTGAGGGGAAATGTACGGCACAAAACGCTAGTGGTTGCGACCATCCCCTGGCCACCGCGAATATAATAGTGTTCTGCAGGCAGGTCAGGTCATCCGAACTTAGGGCAGCAGCCGGGTAATCGCGGGACCGCACAGCCACCCTAACGCCTTGGAGGGCATTCGAGTAGCTGGGCCGCTGCACACTTCTGCGCTGGAGAGGCGGTTGCCCCCGCTGACACTTGCTTGTGGGTAGTTCCGGTGGTGTGTGGGAGCTGTGTTTCCACTTGCGCTAGTGGGTTCCCCGCTTCTCTGTCCATCGACGGGCGCGGGTCTCTGCTGCTGCTTGTGTGCGCCGCTTCTCTGCCCAGGGGCCGCAAAAGCAGGGAGCCCTGGCCCGCCGATGTCTTCTTCTTGGCTGTTGCCGTGGGCGTCTGCTTCTGGATCGACGGCGACTCTTGGAGCGGCGCCGACTCCTGGATCTCTGCTATCGATGTCTGCTCGTTGAGCGTCTTCTGCTCCTAGAGCGCTGACAACCTCCTGCTTTCTCCAACCTGGAACGAGACATACTTGATCTGTCTTGCGACCGATCTGCTACAAAAATTTGGTCAGTTAAGGGTATTAAAGACTCATACCTGTCTGCACCTTTCACCTGTTCAGCCCTCTCACGACGGACAACACTGCTGGTGCTGGGTTCATCGTCGTCTCTGGCTCGTCAGCTCTAGAACATTATCGATCGTTATCGAAAGTTCTCGATTGCGATTGTTCTATTTGCTTTTTCTCGACGTCTCTATCTCTTTCTCGGTTTCTCTTTCGTATGTCATTCGTGTTTTGGAATATCCAGAGAACGTGTATTGACAGAGAAGCCTTATCTCAGTCCATTCCGACACACATTCCTCTGATTTTGAGGGGTACTAATTTTCTTGTCGTAGCTCACCACGAAATATTTTGTCTTAGCTCACCACAATTCGACAGCGATAGAGAAAAAAACTAACATTGACAGAGCGGGAATTGATAAAACGAGAGTTTTAATGTATTTTCGTTATGTTATCGGTGGAGCTGAAAATTTATTTAAATTTTGGCAAAATTCTATCACTTAAATGTGAACAAAATTTTAATGAAATAATATTTATCGAATCAGTTACAATTTAAGGCAAGTAGTACTTTGTACTTACATACATAAGTATGTAAATCTGGCCATATGGGCAAATTATTTACCTTTTAACCATAAATGTGGATTGATATATGTATGTATATTCCCTCATTTGAATACAATAATACAATTTACTTTGACTTCCGAAACTAAATTTAATATCACACATGTTTAAAATATTTGATCAAACAAATCTAAGCCTAAAATTCATCTTATGTGCAAGCAAAAACATAAACGCATATTTTTCTGCACATATGTACATACAATAAATACAAACGTACATTTGTTCACGTGCCCGCAAACCACCCTTGAGCTCTAAATGTTTGCTTCTGCTCGGATTTCCGACAATTCTGCTGCGAGACGAAGGCAATAAACCACCACCATAAATTAGAGTTGGGTGCCAATACTTTTCCTTTCGCAGTAGGTACAAGAAAAAATTGGAGTAATAAAAAAATATCGTCAGAGACGTTTACCTGGGAGAAAATCAATAATATATGGCTGCTTAATACTTATTAAGGTGGGATATAGTGTGATACATTTTTAAAATAAATTAAAAGTGAAAATTAATTATGAATTTCTGTAAATACTTTTCATAAAGTAGTAGATTTCCTTCTCCGACTACAAATTGCAGTAAAAGGTTTGCAAATTCAATGATGACCAACACTGTTGTTCAAATGCGACAAAATTCGGCTACATATTTACATATATATATAAGCTCATACAAATGTACACAGCGCGTATTGAGGTGATGAAGATGTGCTGAGTATTTGTCTTGGCAAGGCCGATTTTGCGAAATAATACCGAATGCATTCATATATTTTTATTAGTATTTTACAATATAATGGTTCGTAATGATTAAATATTCATAAATTAGACATGAATTTGGTAAAAGTGTATCGTATTAGCTGAGGAATGTCTAATATACATATTTTTATTTATTTTTCACCAACACATTTGCCGGACTGGGCCAGAAATAGGCAACGCCCCTGTACTTGCAAAGCTGAAGACGAAAATGTTCAAATTTATAAATTTTTGCAAGATCGCGAAAAATGTGCTTCGCTGGCAGATTTTAAGTTGTGCTGCAATTTATGAATGAAATGAGTTTTACGCACGCGCAATTTATGAATGAAATGGTTTAGGATTTATGGCGCCGGTGTAACTGTTGATGTAGCAGTTGCTGCGGGAAGTGAGGACAGAAGTGTGCGCACGTTGATGTGTAAATATGTATACATAAATATAAGTATGTGCGTATATTTGTATGTGCAAAGACGTCATTTGTCCTTGAATTAATATTTTGGCATGTGATGTAGGTCAAGGTTGATTTATATGATCTTGTAATATATTTATCTAAAGTATTTATATAAATAGGTATGTATGTATATACATATGTATGTACATACATATGTATGAACAAAGTTAGTTCTGCATTTTGTATACATATGTATGCATAGATAAGAATATACATATGTACATACATACATATGTATGTATAATGGGTAAAATATTGATTTGTATTATGTTAAATGGAGGTTTATATCGATGCACAGGTATGTACATACATATGTATGTATATAAATGTATGTATGTATATATATTTATTGGGGTACTATTTACGTACATACTTACATAAAATGTGTAGCTACATGCATACATATGGGACTATTAATTTCACCTAGTATGTACATATGTATAATAAATGCTCAACTATGAACAAAGTTTGGGTGAAGGAAACGTTTTAAATTAATATCCATGCACTTACAAGATTTGCAGTAATTTTCAAAAAATTTGCGAATAACTTACATACATACATATATATGTAGATAAAAGCGTAAAAATTATGTGTCAACAAATGCAAATCGCCGACGGCATTTTAGCATTTGCGTTTGCGCACCACCATTATAGCAAATCTAATCATATCATATGTATGTAAGTACGTACACACAAATTACACAAAAGAGGACTCTTCATTAATTCATAAAACCAATTTTATTATTATTTGACTTTATTTTTCCAATATCCAACGAAATTCATAAATTTCCTAATACGTAATGCCGTCGGCAAAACAACAGGTGGAATATGCTCACATTTGTGCATTAATTAAATCCATATTCATAAAACAAAAAAGGGACGGCTTCAGCCATTAATTTCACAAATGCACATATATAAGTATGAATATACATTTTATCAATCGTATTATAATTATTCTGCTTTTTATTAAATTGTCAAAATCAACCCAAAATAGGTATATTTTTCCTACATTTATGAGAATATACAAGCTGTTAAATTTCTTTCGACCTCACTCAGCTCTGTTAACTTGCCACTCTCGCTATTTCCCCTGTTAGCTCTGGCGCGGTGAAATAAGACAAGACATTTACTTGGATT